>WEDG01000714.1:0-101038 GCA_017591395.1 Schistocephalus solidus | reverse complement strand
ACCAAATAAGAGAATAAGATCCTCGCAGCACAATAAAGCTCATTTTTGTGAAAGAAAGTCAAAAAACGGGTAAGCGAATCTTCACAGGTAGATAAGAGAATATAAATACTAACAAATATAATTCCATTAAAGGTATTTAACAATCAGGGCTTACATTTGACAGCAATAGCGTCCATCAAATCGTCAGAGTACAAAATTAAGGAATAACGGCTGATAAAAAAATTATCGTTGACCAAAAGCGTCTACTGGAGGATGAAGATTTTTGATCTGCTCGAAAGCAACAGAAAGACGGTGGATTATAAGTTGTGCATCAATGTCACTATTTAACATTTTTCTCTTGATGAAAAAAATCACTGCAGTCTTACTGTGTTCTTTTTTTACAACAAAAAGGTACTCCATATCATGAGTTTTTGTTGAACATCTAACGACAATTTGTTTACAGGAAGTCTGGAATTGACCGTTTGTCGTTCGGTTGACGCGTCAAGGCGATTTGCCAACCACAGTTGTGTTTTTTTCCGCTGCGCAGGTTTTTTGTGATAAAAACGTAAGGAAGTGAGCACGGGGGGATCAGAAATGCGACATATTGGCTGAAAACTGCATCGTGGAAATTATTCAATTAATTTTTCAGCTTACGTGCATTCAAAAAGTGCTAATGTACTGTAAAAATTACCTCATAATCACAGCTCAGACAAACAAATGTGCGTAAAAAGATTAGATATCAAAGGCAATTAGGTAGAGGAGTAAACGGTTGCAGCAAATTTCCTCGTGAATGGAGAGCAAACAAAGTGGTGGCTCAAATTCAAATGCTGGGGTGCTCACCGATCGCTTTATGGGACACGCTCGTCCCGTTGTGCCCTTGAGGTCAATATTGAGCCTCACCAGCAGCCACACAGTGACACAATGGTTACGAAGCCAGAGGTTAGACATAACTGGCTGGTGAGTGAGAAGGCTGCTAATAACCTCCGATATCTACCTGACGTCGTCAGTCGTCGGGTTTTGGGACCGGAGAGATTTTTTCTCCTTTTGTTTGCACATGCACCATTGGGAAAGGAGGTCTATTATCCTATCGTCTGGGAATAGCATTTTAAACACACAAACAAAGACAGTCACGTTATCTTTGTTCAGTGAACTTTGGTAATGTCTGCGAGATGTTCATGAGACTATAATTAGGATTTGTCATTTAAGCCTGTAGATACTAGAAGGTCAAGACCACTGTACCCTTGAAAAAGGGTAAATACATGTAACCAAAGTTTTTCGGGCCAAGGTAAACTCGACTTTTCCGTTTGGACTACGGAGAGCTGAGTTGCGACAAAATAAAAACGTTTTGCATGCTGCGGGGTCAGGATTGTTGTCCCGCGACCTCCATGCGCTGGGTACCACCACTAGCCCAATACGAAATCCTCGGCAAACACGTTTGAATCCGCCAAGACTGGATACACGGTGGTTTTTCCTCCCAAACAGAGGACTTAAGGCATGGAATGCTATGCCTGCGGAAAGCATCATGTCCCTGCAAGTTGACACACCTAAGAGGAATCTTGACCAGTACAACAATACGTACTACTTTTGGAGTTGTCAAGTCGACAACACGAAAGTTTCCCCAATCAGAAGTTAGCCAAGAATGATTATTTTGAACAAGTGAAGGAGCTTACACGTAGCTCTCATAAGCAGTTGCACTGTCTCTTCAGGGAATTTGCGTGAGCCCGCGTCCACCATTGAGCTTATCTGAACTGAGGTCGGTGTCCACTGTCGCCTGCAGCCAATCAGTTCGAGTTCTCGGGAGGCTGCTGCCAAGACCCGAGCAGAGAAATAGCCAGGAGCATGAGGCGGATATTGTCTATTTAACGTGTAACGGAATTCATACATTTCCAGACGTCACTATGAAGTCGTCGGAAAGGGCTGATAAACTTTTGCGGCTGATGTCACCTCTTTTTTTATCACTGACTAATAGCATTATTAAGTTGAGCGATATGCTCTTTATGAATAAACCGTTCATGGTCCTAAAAAATCCCATAAGTATTAATGTTTTCAGAACTGATCTCTATTCATTTGTCCAAATTAAAATTTGACGGACGGGTAATTTTCCACTAACAAGAACAACAAAGAATAGTTATCTAAAGTAATTTCGAGGAGGACTGAGACCATGCTTTGAGCCTGTTTCCATCAGTAAATGACGTACCGTGGAAGCTCGACAGAATGCAGGTAGTTTTGCATCGGAACGTTTAAAGAACAGATTTTTCATATTGAATAGGTTGTTGCAAAACCATACTCAACACTACGCCAGTATACGGAGTTCAACCCAGCTTTATATCTACAGGCTTCCTATGATTTTTGTTTCACGTGAAGACGGAAGGGCTAAATTTATTTTGCAAAATATTGGAACATTTTATTATTATACCAGTTAGCCTTTTCTTTATAGACCAATATGCGCGAGATGAAACCAGAGAAAATAGCTGTCAGTGGACAGCATTCAGTTAGAAGCAGTAACGAAGAAATATAGACAAAGGAGAATCGATACTTTCTTGAAAGTTATTTCGATAATCGCGAAAAGAAGAGTCCCAGTATTCAGGTTAGATGAGCCTGTGAAACCGACGTCAATGAAAAGAAGTCACACTGTGTGGGTGTTGTTCTAACAGACAAACTGCCGACAATCTAGGCTCTGTCAGGTGGCTGAGATTATGCCATGAGTCTTTTCCCTTCCGTATGTGAGAAAGCATTCTGCGAAGACAACTTAATTGCAGTGCTGCCCCGAAAATGTTAAAGAACCGTTTCTCCATCCTGACTAGGCTGTCGAAGAACCACAATCACAGCTACGCCATCAAATGGCCTACAATCTAGCGTCATTTCCAGAGAATTCCAATAATTGTCATTTAAGAGGATAATAGAACTGCTTACGTTACTAAGACACATGAAAGTATGAGCTCATGCTCCGGAAATGCCAGCAACCAAGTATAGAGCGATAACGTTTTAAAATGTAAATGGGGAATGATTGGACGGCTTGAACTGCAGAAAAACATAGCTAACGTTTTCGTTGGAAACAGTCAACATTTCCTTGATAAAACTCAATTATTATCTTTGGCTTGTTAGGAAAACTTGGAAAAAAGAGAGCTTAAGTTTTGATGGGTCTACATGAAATAAGGGCAAACAGCATTCATTTAGGATGATTAATGAAGAAAATACGAGAAAGGAAATCGGATACCTTGAGTATCATAAATATGGACAAGGGCGAAAAGCCGAGTATTCGGAAGCTCTTTAGGGAATCTGCACCTGCAGCACCCATATTCAGGATGTTGGAGTCGAATCGGATAGGAGGATGACTAGTTCGTCAGCGCTGGAGTCGTCAATGATCATTGTAGACTCACCGTGAATGATGCATGGCATGACGGTCACCAAGTCATTTAACTCACTGGCATCCTAGCTTTTGGTCATGGTTCCATCCCAGCGTGGCTTAACAAAGTTAAAGCACCGAAAACGGAGGCGGGATGGCATCGTCAAGCTTGACGGTTTAACTGGGTCTCGGTAAATGAGCTAGGAGCAGATAGCTCCTGACCGCAGCTTCATGCTGGGCCATTTGGATCCAGAAGGATCTCCCAGGTCCTACCCAGCTGATCTTCATAAGTTATAAACAACTACGTCCCGGTCGAGGTTCAGGAAGTTATTGTTTATTGTTTGCCCATCATACGAGCAAATCACTTTAGAAGGAAATATTTCATGGACTATGGACAATGTATCAACACAGGGTCTGGACGTTGTTACTGATGCTGCGCACCTAACGCCTTAGTGTACACATTATTAAGCACAGGTTATTAACACGAAAAATATTAATGAATAAAGCCGTCATTTCATAGGTCTCTGAAAAATTGTCGTACATTACAATGAATCCCGTCTTTTAAAAAATGCATATGCATTTGGAAATGAACTCTTTTTTGCGAAACAGATATAAGAGCAGCGACTACACTCCATCTACATGCGTCATCTGTTAGCAATCCCACAAGTAATCAACCTGCACTTGAGACCTGGCTGGTAAGTGCATACAAATGTACGCTTGACTGACGCGTGAAGTCAGGCCACTGGTTAAGCAGCAGCGAACAGCTCAGAGGCCTTATGAATAGTGCACGTCTCGGTTGCTTTCTCACAGTGTGCGCACACGGTATCTGCTCATAGTGACATATTTCATCGGCAAGATAAGGGACTAGTAAGTCTAACGCCAACAGTGGGTCAACTGGTGCTCCATATTATTATGTATACAATCATTCTTGTAAACATTGGTAAATATGCCAGAAAAGGGAAAGGTGATCTCGGAGTTATATACCTTTTTTGTTGACGTATCAAACTCCACATTGAGCCAACTACCAAAAACTAAATGGACACATGCTGAAGCCTTATTTAAAGTACAGATGCCAATGGAATGAGCCTCAATCAAAGTTATTTTGTTCTGAGACACGCCATACGGTCAGAGCGTTGTGTCTATAAACTACTAAATAAGGAGCCAGTTGGTTACAGAAACTACGGATCGATATATGCCCACTATCACAATACGCACGCGTATGGCAATTGCTGAAACGACGATGAGAGATTGGATTACATGATCCAATGGAAATATTAGCAAACAAATATTTCTGCATTTTTCTCTGGTGCTAGTGATTAAAAATGGTGAATGGGCACTTACCAATCGATTACGGGATTCACTCCTCTCGGTATGCCTTTAGAGTTGAATTTAAACCCAGCAGGCAGTCACAAAGCGAGGCGTATTATATGCAGGATATTTTCGATAAAGTCAATGGAGACTGGTTTTGGCCTTTTTCTGAAAACTTCCACATTGTCAAATTTTAAGTTTTGACCTGGAGAATGGGCGCCAGAAACAGTTGGCAAAACACGCGTGTCCAGGCCATAATTTATTACTTGTACTGTTAATGGAGGCATGTTGGCAGCTTGCGAATACTACACAGTCATTTCGCAATAGCCAATGGATTTCGGTTAGAATAATGATATCAATGATCGGACCGAGCGTGAAAAGCTTTGTTCCAAGATCTTGTGAAAATAAAAAAATTGGTAGGTTTGATGTGTTGTGACAGTCATCTCGCGTTCTAGAATCCTTGTCTTCAAGTGTTCACTGCAATGTCATTAAGTTAGAAAAACGGGTTTTTAGGCTGAATGCGATGTTGCTGAATTTTCGCCTCTAGAATATCCAGTTAGCGCATCGGTTTTTGTGACATATGCACTGCTTGTCAGTTCTGCGGACATTTCTGCTAAGGGTAGTGGCTAGTGCACTTATCAACTATATGGTTGTATGCGACGATCACTCTTCTTAAACCGTTAAGTTCAATGGGAAATACAACATTCAACAGTTCGGCCCGATCTCTAGTAAATAAACGAGGCAAAATCATGTTTATGGAAGAATATAGGAAGGCTATTTCTTGGTTCAAACTGATATGTTCCGGACGTATCTAAATCTCACCCGATCCTATCCCCAAAACCAAACAAATAATATTGATTAAACGTAAGAATCACCAGATGTTGGCCTTGGAATTAGTTGCTTGTTCTTATAGTGCATGGCAAGGCGATAGAAGATCCACTTGCTTGAAGACTGTGTCTTATTTTGAATGGCACACGTTCTTCCGGTAAAGGTATATATAGATATCCAATGACTAAAAACCGTTAAACGGTCGATGTTTATGTTGTGCCATGGAAATGGTGCACAAATTGCCACCAAACACCGTTTATTCATAAACCAGAGGTGCCATGGGGCATACTCGCGAGCCAGTGCTGAGGTGATTTGGAGTGAGAATCCGAAACGCCGGGCGAATAAAATTCCTGTACCTGCGATGGCATCTTCTTCGCCTTAACTGTTTCCTTGAACTCATCTGTTCTCATCCGACTGTAGCCAAAATACATGATCGCTGGTCGTTTAAATACCGCCACAGTAATATGGCTGGTTAAATTTGACGCAATCCATAAAAAGCGTCTCAGTGGAAACTCTGTAAATCCCGCTGATAATTCTCCGCAATTAAACAGACGTCAAACTGGAGATAAGGAAGCGCAATGGTAATGTCTAACGCTTTCCAAAGAATTCCTTTACGTTCGATAGAGTTGTGTATCAAGAAAGCACCAATAGTTATAACATCGACACCATGACGCCACTGTCTGGGGTTAGAACCGAGATTTAAATGATTTGAAGACAATCGCATGCTGACGACTAACCGGCTAGTTACAACAGCACGCACGGTTTCTAATACCAAAAGCATGGTTGTAAATGACCGTCGAAGGGCCTCAGTTCTCAAGTAAAGCAAAGCAGACGCAACCACTACAACCGTCAGGCCAGTTCTCCAGCAGAAATGAAATATACAATCAGAATAAGGGCAAGCGTATTTGATAAAAACGGAATGATATTGTTGGGCAGGTTGCAACCGAAGGCCTTAACTTTGAACTTTAGTGACATACAGTCGCAGACTAGCTGCCGAAGCGCAAATTCACCGAGTAAAAAGTAACAGAAGGGAGTTCGCAAAACGAAAGAGGTCCTCACATCAGCTACTTTGGTAACATGCGATTACACTAACCGGAATGTGGTAGCCCTTGCAGCCTTAAACGTGCTGATATTTATGTGTGTATGCGCAGTTGTGTGACCTTAGATACGGTATTAACGCCATCATTTAATCTCTAATTTTCAACCAATTGCAAATATTATGGAAACGATCGTGGAATAACCCCTCATACATCGGCAGACAGAACAACCAGCTGCGGAGCAAGTGGCGTCTGTCTGAGTTTCGCATGTAGATATTTTTCCAGATTATGGGAAATGTAAAATGTCGCCGTTATCAAGTGGCCCAAATTTCGAATGTACATTCCAACACGGTTTCAGATAATTGAGGGTATTCTTCGGTTGGCACATTCTTCTAGATGTATGTGACCCAGGCAAACAAATTGTCGCTTGATTAAACCGACAGGGACGTCATAGGAATAAAATATTTAATAAACTCGCATGCTGACGGGCTGGTCACTTACTAATTAATTTAAATAAAATTACCAGTTTGTGTATATTAGGAGGACTTTTTTGTGAAGGTTTTTAAAAGTATTTCGGTTGTTCGTTACAATCAGTTTCAGATCATCTTTTAAATCTGGGTTAAATACTTTTTGACTTTTTGTGTTTTCACTTCATTACGCATACATGTAGATTCTGTTATATGTGCTTATCAAAACCTTCGAAATAAGACATTACTTGAAGGCATTTACCATGATAGGACTTTCCTTTCGTTAACTTTCTTTATAAGCAATTTGGGTGTACGATTATAGTAGGTTTCAGATTGTCCTTGTTACAGCAGTGAATATCAGCTGCGGAGTAAGTGGCATGTGTTTAATTTGCGCGCAGTCAACTTACAGCTTACAACCAAAATAGGCATGGCTACTTTCATCATTTAGAAATATAAATAAAACATTTTCGTCACATTGCGAAGCACGTTTAACCATATAGATAAGAAGAGGATAAAGAATAGATAAATCAAACAGTTACAAAAGAACTATAAACAGGATTCTTTTTCGTCTGCATCGGGAATGGTGCCAGATGTTTTAGAGAGTTTTACACATATCCCACAAACATGACCTAAACTGTGTTTCAAAGACAATAAATCCTCTAACCTTCATTAGATAGTTTTGAGTTTGTAATTATCACTTTTCCAAACTTTTAAGAACCATAAATTTCAGAAGCCAGTAAATTGAGTAAACCAAAAATTAAAATTAATAGCTGAGATTTACTGAACACGTTGAGAAGCAGCAGATGTCATCGTTGCTTCAGGGCACTGAGTAATTTAGGCAATTAGTTTTGAATAACGACTCGTTGAAACATATGAACACCAAATTCTGCGTATCTCTTGGTGCAACAAATCATCTACTCACCGCACTGTTAAATATCCCACTATTTATTTCATGGCCCATTCAGACAGATTGGTATTTTGAAAGCCTTTTCACAGCAGTTCTCGGTTTTGAAAGATTTAGGTTCTATTAGGTGAACTTATCCGTTGTCTTTGTTGGTTCCATTTAATCATATGCTACACATCGCTATGCGACCGCCTGCGAGAGCTCTAGTCTGAGCTCCAGGGCACAATGGAACATACATGTTCCTTAAGCAGATCGGTGAGCCCCACACTATCATAATATTCCCGGTCAGAACCGACAAAACAACGAGCCCGTGGCCCAATGGTAGAGCGTTCGACTCAAATACCAAAGGTCGCGGGGTCGAATCCCAGGTGTGCCACACTTGGGATTGAGTATGGCTGGCTGATGATGGCTTATAAGCCAGAAATGGCCATTCAAGTCTCTCTTGTCTTTGTCGGTGATGTTATTCTGCCTTTATACTAAGCTGCCTTACGGCTGCTGGCGGGGCTTGAGAGTTAGCCCCAAGGCACAACGGGACGAATGAGTCCTGTAACCGATCGGTGAGCGCCCCATTACCATTATATATATATATATATATATATATATATATATATATATATGTATATGAATGTGTGTGGCTCACCGATCTGCTTAAGGAACCTTTATGTTCCGTTGTGCCCTGGAACTCAGACTAGAGTACTCACAGGCAGTCGCATAGCGACGTGTAGCATATGTTGAAAATCAGGAACCGACAAAGAAAAGGGAGACCGGAATGGCCATTTCTGGCTTATTAGCCGTCATCAGCCAGTCAAACCCAATCCCAAGTGTGGCACACCTGGGATTCGAGAGCTCTAGTCTGAGCTCCAGGGCACAACGGAACATGCATGTACCTTAAGCAGATCGGTGATCCCCACACTATCATCATATTCCCGATCACAACCGACAAAACAACGAGCCCGTGTCTCAATGTTAAAGCGTTCGACTCAAATACCAAAGTTTGCGGGTTCGAATCTCAGGTGTGGCACACTTGGGATTGGGTATGACTGGCTGATGACGGCTAATGAGCCAGAAATGGCCATTCCGGTCTCCCTAGTCTTTGTCGGTTCCACATTATCAATATATATATATATATATACAAAGAAAGTCATTGCTTCAAATTATAAATCACGGGATGCCTATGTTCCAGCTGTTATGTATAGAGAGATATAGCAGGTTTGTAGTCTCATGAAATTTTATCGGAAATTCTGAAAATTATTTTCATTTCGAAAAGAACACCTGATATTGCAGACTATTCCCAAGATATTTTAGTCAAGTCAAGATGCCCGCTTTTGAACGAACTTCTTTTCGATCACTTGGACATCTACGTTTGCCAGAACTGACTTCTTATAAATTATGAATTTTTTCTTTCGTTTTCGATATGCATGTAAATTTCAAAATCTCGTGTAGAAGAAATACACAAATGTATTTTTTCTAGTAATTTGTGACCTTTGTCGTCTTTTTCTAATTTTTAATTTGAAGAAAGAGCATATTTTAAGTAGAAAACGATTTTAATACAATCAGTATCAGTAGCAATCAGTACATTTTGAGTAAATGACAGAAGCCCGTAAAAACTCCATTGAAACGGTATATGTACGTAGGAAAAATAGTTAATTTGTACACTTTTTGTAGTTCATTTTAGTATACAAAATGTACAGAACTTCTAATAAAGTATAAATGTTAAACAGGGGTCATTTTCGAAATAAAAGCGAACAAAACGTTTCACTTTACTTCTACCATGAAAATGTTTGTTAGAGTTAAAGTTAATGTAAACAAAACAGTCTATTGAAATCAAGGGATTACTATTTTTATATTTGTCTCGGAAATTCATTAGATGGGGTGTGGAAAATGCGGATCATCCAGACGTTTCTTGAGCACACTCACAGAAGGGGAATGTGCAACATATGACGGTAAAGAATTTTACTGCCGAATGACTCTCTGCGTGAAAAAGGATTAGCGTTGATTTTTGTGGTACATTTCCTTTTTTTGAGCTGAGATATCTTAAAACCATAAAAAAATCTGATTCCATAAATTATCTTATCTGTAAATTTATTATAAAAGGAGAAAAAAATCTCTCCGGTCCCAAAAACCCGACGACTGACGACGTCAGGTAGATATCGGAGTTTATTAGCAGCCTTCTCACTCACCAGCCAGTTATGTCTAACCTCTGGCTTCGTAACCATTGTGTCACTGTGTGGCTGCTGGTGAGGCTCAATATTGTCCTCAAGGGCACAACGGGACGAGCGTGTCCCATAAAGCGATCGGTGAGCACCCCAGCTTTTGAATTTCAGCCACCATTTTGTTTGCTCTCCATTCACGAGGAAATTTACTGCAACCGTTTACTCCTCTACCTAATTGCCTTTGATATCTAATCTTATTACGCACATTTTTTTGTCTGAGCTGTGATTATGAGGTCATTTTTACAGTACACTAGCACTTTTTGAATGCACGTAAGCTGAAAAATTAATTGAATAATTTCCAAGATGCAGTTTTCAGCCAATATGTCGCATTTTTGATCCCATCGTGCTCACTTCCTTACGTTTTTATCACAAAAAACCTGCGCAGCGGAAAAAACACAACTGTGGTTGGCAAATCGCCTTGACGCGTCAACCGAACGACAAACGGTCAATTCCAGACTTCCTGTAAACAAATTGTCGTTAGATGTTCAACAAAACTCATGATATGGAGTACCTTTTGTTGTAAAAAGAACACAGTAAGACTGCAGTGATTTTTCATCAAGAGAAAAATGTTAAATAGTGACATTGATGCACAACTTATAATCCACCGTCTTTCTGTTGCTTTCGAGCAGATCAAAAATCTTCATCCTCCAGTAGACGCTTTTGGTCAACGATAATTTTTTTATCAGCCGTTATTCCTTAATTTTGTACTCTGACGATTTGATGGACGCTATTGCTGTCAAATGTAAGCCCCGATTCTTAAATACCTTCAAGCGCATTATATTTGTTAGTTTTTATATTCTCCACTCTACCTATGAAGAATCGCTTACCCATTTTTTGACTTTACTTTCACAAAAATGAGCTTTATTGTGCTGCGAGGATCTTATTCTCTTATTTGGTGACTTTAATCGTGTGAATATATATGTTGTTAGGCTTTTATGAGCTTGTTTCCTTCAATACTCGCGCTGATGCCCCTCTTGATCACGTTTTGACCAACCAACCCTAGTTTTTGCTTGTTAAGAACAGAGCTTCATTGTCCGCTTCCAAGCATTCTGTATTATTAGGCCTTCAAAAATTTTATTCCGCTTATACGCATGGGCTGCTACGCAAACCCGAAAGGAAAATAAAGGTTCGTGATACGTGTTCGGAAAACATTTGCCTTCTCCAGGCTTGTATATCGTACGCTTTCCCCATCTTCCTCAGTCAATCCAATGTCGAGTCATGCTCCAACTTTCTTACAATATTTTTAAAAGAAATTTTTAATATTTTTGTCCTCTTGATACCGTTATTTTCCAACCTGACAGAATTTCTTCTCCCTATCTAAAATTGTTCAGACGTAAAAAAGAACTACTCTACAAGCTAGGCCTCCGTGGCAGTCTAAAGGATGTTAACATCTTAATAAAAAGTGAGATTTCTAGACAAAATGATTTGTTTGTTAGTCAGCTTTTTGCCTCTTCGTCCGCACCTTCTTTTCGGCTTTCCTCTGCTGAACTCTGTAGGAATCTTAAGCATCTCACCTGCCAGGGTGGTAAACTGGCACATGTTGATGCTGATTTAGACTCTCTAAATGAAACATTTTATCCATGCTTCTACTGACTCTAATCCCCCTACAAGCAACGTTTTGCTTCTACCAAGTGTTTTTTCTCCTGTGTCAGTGGCAACAGTAAAGAAACACCTGAAAAAGGTCCGCGGATCAACTGCTGCTTGGCCGGATAATGTCTCACCATTTTTTGTAAAATACTGTTGCTCTCAGATTGCCCCTATTTTGACACACCTTATAAACATGTACTTCATGGATTCAAAGATTCCTGATATTTGGCGTTCAGTAATAATCACCCCTTTACCTAAAAACGTCCTTTACTTTTGGTCCTGAATCTTTCCGTGCAATCGCCTGCTCTTCCGCTTTCACCGAAGCTTGCTGAGCGAGTAGCTCTCGATACAATTAAGCCATTTACCTCCCATTTTTCCGACCCATTACAATTTACATGTAAGGTCCGGCTTATTACCCTAGACGCCGTTGCCCTTGTGGTACATTCGGCTCTCCGAGATTAGGATAAGTGCTGCCGTGCGTTCGCATGCGCATTTCTTGACTACGCCTCTGCCTTCAACACCATCCGTCGCCATCTCCTCCTTAAAAAAACATCCGCATGTGGCTCTCCCGGCTGGGATTGTCTCTTGGCTTGAAGACTATTTTACTTCCCACACTCAATTCATACAATCCTGCAAGCGGAAATCTACTGTCCTTCCAAGCAACTGTGGTGTTCTTCAAGGTGCCATTCTATCCACTCACCTCTTCTCCCTTCATGCTGATGATTTGTGATCACCAAACGACAGTCTGAACATCAGATATGCCAACGATATGGTTGTTGGTCATCCTCTTAAAAATCAGACCATCTCCAGTCTCGGAAGGATGGCCTGGACGATGTCTGAGCTTGGTCGTCAGAGAATGATCTTCAACTCAACCATGAGAAATCTGTCCAATGTGTTTTCTCCTGCGCCCATCCCCTTGGTCTGAATCATCAGCCGTCCTTCCCAACGAGGTATCCTCTTTCCGGTACCTTGGCGTTACACTGACATCCCATCTTTCATTCTCCCAACATATTGATACTCTCTTTTTACAAAACTTCGTAAGCTTATATATTATATCCGCCGTTAACGTTCCTATCACACACCTGAAGCCCTTATCTGGCGATTTATAGAGGCATGTGCTCTTCCCCTCATCCTTTATTGTTCTCCCGTGATTTTTCCAGCTTTGCTTACAAAGGATTTTTTCATTATAAAACGTATCCTCCGAATTCTCTCTTCTGCTGCTGGTGTTTCTCATACTGTTTTAGTGGATTTGACATTAAAAAAGGCACTTCACGATAGTCAAACAATTTTCTGGGCGAATTCTTGATGATGTAACCTATCCCCTCCAATCTGAGCTGATTGCCATGAAGTCTTCCCGTCCGATGCGCCGTCCGATGCCGTACATCGGCATATCAGCGCTCCGTTTTGCCATTTCAAGCACGCGAACTTACGTAGAAATACAGAATCCGAGATTGGAACTGTCTCCCCACTGGATGCCCATTTTTGACTCTTTGATTCTTGCATAGTATGTTAACTTATTCTTTTTATCTTAGTGAATGGAGCCATTTATTTTTTGCAGAAAATGTTGATCAATACTTCAAAATAAAGCGTATTCCCCTCTCCTCTCTCTCTCTACCAGTGGGCAGTTAGTCCGCAATTCTACAAGCGAGTAGATTTTTCCACCCGTACCTCGAGCTTTCGTATTTGGCTACTATAGTATTGTTAGTAGAAATAATTGCTAATATACAAATACCTCTTGCATCGGGATACGTGATGAAACAATCCAATAGTAAGTGGCGCTCAAGGAGAATCAATCGAAACTGATGTATGCGCGAATATAAGTGAATGATTATTGTTGTGCTGTTAACGGGTTAACAATGGCCTCAGCTCTGTGTTATAAAATTCTCCTGGGAGTTGTCTGCGGTTTCTATTTGGTAGGTTCACGTCGTGCTACTCTGTTTTATATCTAACTGTTTCCCGAAGACTTATATTTTTGAGTCCTATTTAAGCAAGCAAAATTAAAATGCCTGTTTCGGTATCATGAATTTCAAAATATTTGAAGAGAGACATCACTCAATAATTTTTTCTTAATTTATGATTATAAGCCTACGAAGGTGGTAACATAAGAGGCACAAAGAACGTTCTGGACAACGAAATCGATACTTAGGTTAAATAATTAACTTCTGCCTATTGGTCACCGGTAGTGAAACATACCTCTCTTCGACAATCTATGCATTCAAGTTGAAGTACAACCAACATTCCTTGCCTAGGTTTGTTTGACCTTTAAGAGGACTGCCGACAAATATCATTCAGAAAATTTGATCATTTGTTAATTATTTGCCGCCATCGGGCAGCTGTGTTCTTCGCTAACTAAAGGGAAAATTTGGGTCCTGTCGGTGCAGTTAAATCCATGGCAATTTAAACAAAAATGCCACGTCCTGAGGATTATTAGAGCTAACACTGAAAATGTTTCATGAGCGCTAGGCAAATATTTATCCTGACCGGAGGTCAGAACTCGGGATTATGTTATTGCTAAACGGTTTGGTTTAAGTATCCGAGTTGGTAGTCGTGTATCGAGAAGAAACTGCTGGTGGAAAGGCGTTGAAGACCAAATGGTTTTGTGCTCAACTTAATGCCCCCACCATTCGATGGCAGGCTGTTTGAACTAAAGAGTATTGTAAGGCCCTAACCACGTGACATTTGCGTTTCTAAATTTTAAATAGGCTAAAAAAACCGCTGCCATTTGTTTTTTTAAAATATATGACTCAACTTAACAGGACTCCATTTTCTGGTAATTTTGACGTTTTAATATATTTTACTGCTAAGGATCTAAGCTACTCGGATACCCTAAAACTTTGATACATATTAGGTAGTATTAATCAGAACGGTACGCAGCCAAATACCTCTTTCGACATAACAAAACTTTCAGTTATTTACTTAAAACATATGACTTGTAAATATTACTGTAAATTAATATTCTTTAGGCCATTGGGATCACAGGCATTGTTCTTGGCAGCCAGCAGAACGAGCTAACCTCCCAAATTAACAACAATTCCGCATTTAATGTACAACGCATGCTCATTGGCCTCGGCGTGGTGCTGCTTTTATTGGCCATTTTACCTGCAATCAGCCTTATTTCCGGAAACAGACATGTAGTTTACCTGGTACGTCCGCCTACCCTCTTTCCGTGTAATTTTTACCAAACGAACAGTTTTAGGCCTTTCTATCGTGGCTGGCATTGTACACCTCGGACTTGGCAGTTATATTCTGGTCGTTAAAAAGTCGCGTAAGACTGTCTAGCCACTTGATTAAAAAATCACTACGCAGATGAATGAAATTGTGGGCTCTCCCGCATTGGACAACGTGCGTCTCGATCAGTCTGTTATGGACGAACTACAGAGTATGGTAAGTAAATTATATTGACACAGACACTGCGTGCCCAATAGTTCGAGTGCTGTGATTGACTTCTACGAATTATTACTCCTGGAGTCAATGGAGTTCATTACCAGATTCGTGCTGTCCGGAAAACGTTAATATCTGCAACAAAGCGAATGCCTACAAAAGAGTGAGTGCAATTTTTTAACCATGTCTATATATGCTTTATTGTTTTGAGCACATTTCTAAAGTGTATTTGGCTACTTTAAAGCGCACCAGGACTGTACCAAAAAGTGGCAAGTTCGATAAAATAGGTCTCCAAAGCAAAATATCTAGCGATTTAAGCGGTTCCTACCTTTTCTTGAGTGTGCTGAAATTTTACCTGAAGGGGAATTGGGACTTGCTTGAATTTCAAAATTACACTCGAGTTTATAAACTAGGAAATGGAGGTGTTGGTGGTTTGGTTTCCTCATTTAGAAAAACAGTTTTGGGAAGAATGTGCACATAAGATGCGCAATTTATTTTTCTCCAGTTGGATAACATTAAGTAAAAAGGTGTCTGGACTAGAGTGAAAAGGCAATTTCGCTTTATTTTGTTTTCTGTTTTTGAATTAAGGGATGCTATGGTGCGCTGATGGATCAGATTAATCCGTTTTTTAACGGAATTGGCGGATTCCTCATTGGACTATTCTTCATTCAGATACTCCTTGTTTTTCTGCTTTATGCAATGTCTCCATCCAGAGATGGAAAGACAGAATTTAAGACGGATTCACCAGTCAATTGGAAGACCTAATTTATTGTTGTTAAATCAATGAATTTACCAAATAAATATGGATTAAAACGTTTTGTATTTCTTGCATTATATAGGAGGTGCAAATGCGCCTTATACAACCTAGTGTAGAGTAGGCTCGTTTGCTTTCAGTTTAAGATTAAAGACAATAAATCCTGCAAAGGAGCAAAAGGCAACGAAAACCCGAATTTACACGAAGGCCATTCTTTCTATATCCCAAAAATTTCCGAATTAAAAAATACCATCTTGATAGTGAAAAAGAAAAACGGGCGCTAAAAGTACTGTTCGTTCTCTGGAAGTGACAATTGGAAGACACAGGACGCTTGACTATTCTTACTGACTCGAAAGTGAGCCCCAAGGTAGCGTGGCACAAGTCAGTTCCGTTAGCGATCGGTGAGCGTTCATCAACGAAGAGGGGCAAAGAGAAGGCAGTATTTATAAGACGTAGTTACGAAGCCACCATAAGTCAACATTATTAGCAGTGCCCGTCTTCATCGCTGGGGTCTCTTATCGGATACGGTTATGGCTTGTTAGATAGGCGCATCGTTACGCGTAAGCGGACTACCTGTGTTGCTAATTATTTGTGCTAGGCAATATCACAGTAGAGAATATTCAGGTGGAAGATCAGTACCCTTCATAATTGCCTGCGAACGGAGAAAGATGACTCCATTTATATTTTTGCTGAAAATTTTCAATGATACTTCAAAATAAAGCGTATTCCTCTCTCTCTCTCTCTCTCTCTCTCTATCTCTCTCTCCATTAACTCGCGGCTCACGCGGTTCTCATCTCTTGGGTTAATTTCGGACTCGGCAAACTTGATAGTTTGACCGACACTCGCCGAATGAGCCACGAGCTGGGAGCTAGGTTCATTGCTAGAGGAATATTGCTGGTGCAAAGATTGACTCTGCAGAGGATAACGGAAATATATTTAGAAACCCATGTATTATCAAGGGAACTGCCTCAAATACCAGGAGTTTTGGAAGAAAACTGCGTTTTAGAAGGAAACAGACATTAAGGATTTTATATCTTCCAATGTTAAATGTTTGCGTGATTTGGTTTTAAAAATAGCTAATGTAGACGACAACCTAATTTGGTTGCAAAATCTTATGACCTAGCACCCAATTGTTGTCTCTAGTCTCTGTGCAACTCCGATCCGATGGTCAGGTTCATTTAGAGATTAAGACAGTAGCCCTAGGAACGGTACGGTCGAATATGAAATGAAACATGTAACGAAATAAGGCACGATGGTACAAGCTCCACCCAAATGCCCTCTATAAGTCAGTAACACCAATGTTCGAGTCTATTTTCAGGAATTAATTGGTCTTGTTGCCCCATCATGCAAGCCACTTAATTTTTGAGGGAAATATTTCATGGAATATGACAAGAAAAACCCCCACACAGGATGAATTATTTTCATTGAAGTTGTTAATGCTGACGCGATGAAAAACAGAAGAGATAGAGATGGCCATTTTACGCCTTGTAGTCAAGGTCAGTGAACCTTACCCACATATGAGTGATTGTAAATTCCATCCATGGTTCTTCGATCGTAGTGTAACATTATAAGCTCGTGTCATGGGCTTAGTGTTCTGTCAGCTGCAATAAAGATTGTTCGTTAACCTCATTGGTGAGCGCCCTCCCACCATATACACAGTGGATTTGCTAACTCATTAAATATCAACCAAAGTTATGAAATGCGAGTTTTAAATAATAAATTAAGTAAGCTTGTACTATTAATAACCGCGCAGCCTCACCCCAATCTATTTCAATTTCGACAGACTCGATAGAGTCTATGTACGAACACCTGAGAAAATCTTTATCTTCTGCAAAATGATAACTTTAGTACTGTTTTCTTGCTGATTGATTTTCAGCGACTAAGAAATTAAAATAAATCGGAATGCACGAAAATATTCTTTCTTTTGAAACCCACAGATGCCTGTTAGTAAAGTGAAAAATTCGAACAAGGCGTAAATTTCTACGAAATGAGTACAATAATGAATATTTTCCTGCATGCGTGTGGCCGAATATATTTTAATTTTTAGGACAAAAGAAACCTCAATAAAAAAGATGTCCACTAATTAAATAGTCTAGTTTGGTTCAGCATAGTTTTTGCAGTCGGTCAGAAAGAACCTAGATCAGAAGGTGCCTGATATGCCTTGGGGTTATTCTGCCCGACAATTTTTACTACAACACGACTTAAGTCATCTTCGTGAAACTCATTTCACAATTTCGGCTGACATTTCATCAGATAGCAAATATAAGGTATGCGTAACCATAAACAGTTAGTAACCCTGACCGCTTTAGTTTGGACTGATTTTAATTGGTTGATGATGCTTCATGGACGAAAAACACACAGTCCAGTCTCCATCGTCCTTGTTCCCATTTATTCTACGATGTAACTGATCGTTTTTTCGAATGCTCACAAGGGCGATGAAAGTTCTCCATGTCGTCACCATATAATTGAAGGATTCCAACATGTCCTCCACACATTCTGGGCGGAGGTTGCTAAATAATGTGCGTTAATTTTTCATCCCTGCATTCAGATATTGTCGTTAACGCAGTGGCCTATCCGGGTAGGTGAACCAGCAACTTAAACTTTCGATCTAAACCCTAAGGGAGCGGCCTAAAATCAGCTGCCATACCGTTTATTTTGACGTCTATTACAAGGCCAACTGCAATATCCTAGTTTTACACAGATTACTTGACTTACTTCTAACATTTCATGCGCCTCCCGTGCGTGGCAGCAGATATGTGAACAAATTCAGCAAACAACGTCTGATAGCAACGCATTCTGCTTTCGGTAGCATGTTTCTACTGAGCTCGAAATTGGTCCAAACCCGGCATTGAATGGTATTCATATGTTCATTTGATGTACTTCCCTTGTATTGGCATCTTGCACAATTGCATTGTCGTTTTTAATTGCAGTGGCAGTTTTTCGCTATGCTTAGTGTTGCGAATGTTTGGAAAAGCTCAATAATATTCAGGGAATCAGTCAAGTGAAATAGAGTGTGGATGGGATATAGTCGCAAAAAAATGATGATTATCCATTCCACGGCTATTATTGTACCTTCTGCTCAGTTGGCGATCTAAGGTGTTCTGGTGAGAACTCCATCCGACCTGAGGCTTCATTGGCTGGCAGTTTGTGGAAGGAAGTCACGTGACTCGCCGTCGATCGCGGATCTGGACGCGCGTTACCGCGGCAGCCATATTTGTTGGCTGTACCGGGATCACCATGTTTCTGCTTTGGACCTTCATTCGCAGTACGTGGAGCTCAGAGAGGGTCCACTCTGAAACGTGCTGCCCGTGTGCATGATCGCTCAACATTCGCCTAAGCTCTAGGAGCTCAGCACTTCCGTTACTACTGTTTAGAAGTAAGATACTAGCAGGATAAACGGTCATAATAAAGTTGCTCAATTGTCGTGATCAATAACATGATTACTCTATGAGCTCAGCACAACTATTACTACTGTTTAGAAGATATCAGCAGAATAAACAATCAACTGACTTAGCAGTCAAAAACGACAGAAATTTAAATAAATTTTGTTTGAATATTGAATATTCATCAGCAAATTATTTGTAACTATAAGGCTATTGCCGTCTGATACTTCCACGGCTGGAGGCATTATAGGCAAATGTATAGGCAAAATAGTGCTATTCTCTATTGATAGCCGAAAAAAATAGAAAATATTATAATAAACTCATGCAGAGAATAAAAAATTAATCATGTGTGTGACTAGATGGATTTAACTTTGTTTTTATATCCGTTAAGCTAATGTTGAGTAAATAACTAAGACGCTCCCATTGTGGGCTTAGTTGTGTGCGACTGTGTAAATGAAACGAAAAACGATGAATGCGTCAGACCTTTTCAAACTGCCTGTCAGACGTTCGAAATGCACTGTTAACCGACGTATTTCAATCACCTTATGATGTGCTCGAACAGTACGTTCACAAATGTAGCCTACCTTAAAAAATATGTTTCAGAAAGCAGTCCTATCACCTTATCGGCGATGGCGTTTAGTCTCGACTCTCCACGCTTTGACGTCCATGTCCGAAAGAAAAATGTTCTGTTATAATGTCCAAGAAGGGAAGCCATTTGCTATTTAAATAGTTTCAAAAAATGATTTTCTTTAAAAAGGAAATGCTTCGCATCTTGCCCGATCGGCTAGCGGGCAAAAACAACTATTTGTTGTAGGAAACTGAAGGCAACCAACCGGTTTTGCAAAACCTGTAAATGACATTAGAGCCTTTTTATCATTGCATGTTACAACAGGCGGCTGAATCTTTTCAATGTATGCTGCCTATGTGCCAATTGTCGATGCCAGTTTTGTGGTCACAGACAAATAACTGTGCTTATCTTTCGCACTGTCTCGGATGTCCGGCACCTGTGTTCCGTCGTCCTAAATGTGAGACCTTTCAGCATGTCGCTTCGAATTCACATAGTGGAAATCGACCAGTAAGTCAGATGTGTTAAGATAAGGGCCCTTCAATCGAAAGAAATAACAGTATAGAACTTTATACGAGGCTAGCTTGCGGCACTGAGCCGACGGATCACCTGTGGTTAACACAGTAGTCAGCACATATGATGAACTATTTTTGAAACTGCAGATTTTAGACAACAGTAATAAATGAGATAGTGCTCGTGGATCGGTTGAAATGGTTTGGAGTTTTTATGTGCTTGAGCTTATTCGATTGAGGGTAAAGGTTTCAGTGAGTGTCCTCGTAATAAACTTTTACAAATGCCTGTGCCTGTAAGCATATGATCGTGGAGCACAGCAGGTTCTAGAACGGCGACTGTAGGCCTAGTCAACTCCACGCCTGTTTGTTCTACCAAAGTTAATTCAATCCAGACTGAAGCCCACGCAGTTAAGAACAAACAGCCGCACCATTGACTGACACCTGTGGTCAGGTCAGTGGTTTACCCAGAGCACGAGTGCACGACCGTTTCCCGAAGCAGACGCCTTGTGTCAACTGTGCTTGCCGATCGCACGTTTTCCATGTATGCACATAGTCGTTTTCAGACACGAAAGGTGCTCTACTTGGCGTCCTTTAATGGTTAGTTAGGTACAAAGAAAACCCACCCACCTATTCTCACTATCCTGCCACAGACTAAATTTCAAACTATGGCAAATATATCAGGCGTGAGAAGGTGTAGAGAAACCTAGGGGAAGTCGATGCCTGGGTCACACTCCAATTTTGTCAGAGAAAAGGAAGAAATAGAGAAGAAGAAAGCTTTTAATTAATGCTAATAGATAGATTTAACTACGTTTTTATAGCTGCTTAGTTAACTTTGACCAAGTTGCTCAAAGTACATTGAACCAATAATTCGTACGCTCCCAACGTAGGCTTAGTGGTGTGCGGCGGTGTTAATGAAGTGACAAAAAATGAATGTATCAGAAGGTTTAAGGCTGCCTACCAAATTGTTAGAAATTCGCTGTTAACCAACGTATGTTATCCGTCTTTAGGTGTGATCGAGTAAAACGTTCGCCTGTAATTCGAGGTAATGTTCACAGTCATGGACTTCCTTAAATATGCTGTTTCAAAAGGCAGCCCTCCCCTTTGCAGGCCATCGTTCAAGACCAGGAGTTGATTTTTAACGCTCCCCGCGTAGACATCCGTGTTCTATGGATTAGGGCTTTTTATACTGTCCAAGAACCAGAATGCATTCCTTATCCAAGCAGTTTCATGAAATGCTTTACTTACATGTGTGAATAATTCGCAACCTGCCTGTTCGCATAGCAGGTAAAGAACAACTTGTCGTTTCCAGGACGTTCTAAGCAGCCAACCGACTTTTAAATAGCTTGCGAATGACATCAGTAATTTCATAGTATCGAGTATTCGATCCAGACGTTTGAGCTTTTCGACTTATGCTGTAATCTATATCCGAACTAGTCTCTGTTTCACCGACCCAAACGTGTGAGTGTGGGTGGGACATGATCGCAAAAAAATGAGGGTTATCCATTACCCGGCTAGTGTTGGCCACGCAAGGTGTTCTGGTGAGAACTTCATCCGACCTGAGGCTTCATTGGCCGGCAGCGTGTGTGAGGAAGTCACGTGACTCACCGTCGATCACGGATGGGGACGCGCGTTACCGCGGCAGTCCTATTGGTTGGTTGTACCGGGATCACTAGGTTTCTGCTTTGGACCTTCATTCGCAATACGTGGATCTCAAATAGGGCCCACTCTAAAACGTGCTGTCTACGTGTATGATCTTTCAACATTCGCCTAAGCTCTAGGAGCTGAGCACTACCGTTACTACTGTTTAGAAGTAAGATAACAGCAAGATAAGCAGTCAACTGACGTAGCAGTCCAAAACAACAGACATTTAAACAACTCTTGGTTAAATACTGAAAGTTCGACAGCCACTTATTTATATTTGCAATGCTGTTGCCGTCCGATACTTCCACGGCTGGAGGCAATTATGGCAATAGTATCGATAAAGTAAAGCTATTCTCTGTCGTAGGCAGAAAAATTGCAATTATTGGCATGAATAGATGGACTTTACAATATTTTATAGCTGTTAAATTCACCAATTTGCTCATCTTATATTAAGCCTATAATTTGGACGCTCCCATTGCGGGCTCAATGGTGCACGGTGGTGTAAATAAATCGACAAACGATGAATACGTCAAAGTTTTTTGAAGCTGCCAGCTAAACGTTTAGAAATTCACGGTTATCTGACGTATTTTCACCGTCCTTTGTCATTAGAAATTTTAAGAAAATGTTTTTCTTTAAGAAACGAATACTTCTCACCTACTGGTGGCCGAGCAGGCAATAACAACCACTTCTCCGTAGGAAACTGTAGGTAGACAACAAATTTTGCAAAACATTTAAACGGCATATTCTAGCCGTTTACTTGAACGTTTCGATGTATGCAGCCAACGGCATTGATGATGACATTGATGAAATTGATGTGGAATGCAATTGCGCTTACAAATATTCTGCTAGCATGATTTAACTTTGGCGTGATTAAAAGTTGGTGGATCACCTGTGGTTAAAACAGTATTCAGCACATCTGAAGTAATAAGTTTGGAATTGGCAGATCTAAGACAAACATATGAAATGGGATAACGTGCTCATGGATCAGAAGTTTTTTGCTTGGGGTTTTTATCTGCTCGATATTATTTTTGTGCTGGTAAGCCTTTCAAAATTGAACGCATAGTAAGCTTTTTAAAAATCCATGTGCATGTGAGGGGTATGATTAGGGAGGACAGTAGATGCTATAACGGCGACTGTAACCCTAGGTAGTGCCTCCTCTTCTAGTAATTCCAAAGTTAGTATCAAAGGTAATTAACTCCAGACTGAAGTCCACGCAGGTAAAAGCACACAGCCGCACCATTGACTGAAACCTGTGGTCAGGTCAGTCGTTTACCCGGAGCACGAGTGCATGACCGTACCCCGACGCCGACACCCTATGTCAACTGTACTTGTCGGTCGCACGATTTCCATGTGCGCACATAGTCGTTTTCAGACACGACAGGTGATCTTTTTGGCGCCCTTTATCGACACCGCAAGAGCCTGTTTGGTACCAAAGAAATCACCCTTACTAATCTCAGTCTGCAACCACGGATTCATTTTCAATCGGTGGCAAATATATCTAGCCTGAGTAATTTCAGCGAAAAATGAGGGAAAACTTTAGTTTTGTCGACAAATGAAATGTGCAGGATACCACGCAAAATACACTCTTCTGGCACCTGCTGAATTATGTCTTCTTCCAGAGGCTAAACCAGCATGATGCACTGATGAAAAAAAGTGATCGTGGGTTTCGACGGATGGACTGATCATCGTCCCGTCATCTACAAGATGTGGCTTTGTCTAGAGTTCCGCAGGTGACCTCAAGTTTAGCGACCACTAGGTTAGTTGAATACTGTTTTGTCAAATGCCTGCTCACCATCTTTATTTCAGCAAGTTACTGGCTCATCATTGATTATATGTGTGCGCCAATCAATGAAACTATAATGCGCCAATTTGTTACGAAACAACTTCACTGGTACACGGATATTGCTTAAAGGAAGTTCAGAGAACAGGTTATGGCATTCAGCTGAAATATATATGCATAACACGTTCGCCTATTATTAGCAAGTTCTGGTTATTATAGAGCGGTGCAAAACGCTCATATAGAGTGTTAATACTGCTTCTATTATTTACATGGTTATTACAAAGATACTGGTGATAATCGACTCAAAAATACAGTAAAACTTTAGCAACCGACGTTAATACGCCATGTCACAGGGACGTAACATCAATTTCTACCATCACTTGTCTGAAAACTCATTAGATTCATATACGTATACATTAATACAGGTAGAGGGACAATCACTGATAGCTTCACGAGAAATAGCCGTCCAGTTGCACTTATGGGCTTTATTGCCAGTCCCACCAGCGGGCGTATAGTGACTAGAAATATGGGCACGGTATGTGCTCTTTTTGGCGTCCTTTATCGAAAATGACCCCGCCTATTCTCACTATCCACCCATGGACTTTATTTTGACCTCTGTTAAACATATCAGAAATGGTTAACTGTAGAGAAATATAAGGGAAGTCTATGCCTTGGTCACCAGTGGCCTTATGAATTTGCACCTGGTGGTTGTCTACAGTCTGTTTGCAAATCCAATCCGATGGGCGGGTTCAGGGTGTGGTAGCCTGTCAAGCCCAAAGCACATGTAACGAAACTTAAAAGGTTAGAATGCCATTTTCCACGTTGAGCTCCACGCGGAAACGGCATGCAAGTCTGCATTGATTTCTTCTTAGCATCGTTGGTACGTAGATTTATTTCCGATATGGGTAGTTGTAGAGAAATATAAGGGAACTCCATGCCTGGATCACACTCCAATTTAATCAGCTCAAACGCATTGGTAAGCTTACCACCCAGAGCTGAAGGAAAACTATGCTATTCCCTATTATATGCAGAGAAAAATGATAAATAGAGAAGAAGAAGAAGAAGAAGAAGAAAAACAAGAACAAGAAGAACAAGAAGAAGAAAGATATATTTTAATTCTAATAGAAAGATTTAAGTATTTTTTTATAGCTACTAAGTTAATTTTGGACCAAGTTGCTCAATGTACATTGTGCCAATAATTTGGGCGCGCCCATTGTGGAGTATGTGGTGTGCAGCGGTGTAAATGAAGTGTCAAAAAATGAATGTATCCGAAGGTTTAAGGCTGCCTGCCAAATTGTTCGAACTTCCCTGTTAACCGACGTATGTCATTCGTCTTTCGGTGTGATCGATTAAAACGTTCGGCTGTTATTCGAGGAAGTGTTCACAGTCGTAGCCTTCCTTAAAAATGCTGTTTCAAAAGGCAGCCCTACCACCTTGCAGGCCATTGTTCAAGACCAGGAGTTGATTTTAACGCTCCCCGTGTAGACATCCGTGTTCTATGGATAAGGGCATTTTATCCTGTCAAAAAACAGAAGGCATCGCTTATCTAAGCAGTTTAATAAAAATTATTTACTAACATGCGTGTACAATCCGCAAAATACCTGTTCGCCTAGCAGGTAAATAACAACAAGTCCTCTCCAGGTAGCTCTAGGCAGCCAACCGACTTTCAAATAGCTGGCGAATGACATCAGTAATTGCTTAGTATCGATTATTCGATATAGCACTTTGAGCTTTTCAACTACTGCTGCATTCAATATCCGAGGTAGTTTTTGTAGCCACGTTTCCGAAAAAAAGTGTTTTAAATCACAGACAGATATAGCTTCTCGAATCGCCGGCCCAAATGGGAGTGTGCAGTTCCGAAGGGAGTTGCGGCACGAAACGGGATAAGGAGCTTATGGAGAAGTAGGTTAATTTGATGTTTTGAGTTTCTGTTAAAAGTTTTTGGCATTTTACCATTTAAAGTGCTTTTTCAGGCTCATATGCATTTTCATCAAGCCAAACAGAGTATATTTTGATCTATCAAAAAATGTCAACTATTGTACTTATTGAATGCTTCAAAAACTGGTTTCCAACGAACACTTTGGCTGTAATTTCTTCTGTGGTTCAAGCCGCCCAATCATTACCATTTACATTTTACAAAAATTTTCTATGCGTAATTAGTTGCTGGCTTTTGCGGAGCATGATATCATACTTTCATGTGTCTTAGTAAGTGTAGCACTTCCGTCGTCCTACGAACCGCTAAGAATTCCATTCCTGAAAGTATGTCGGTATTTCACCACCAACTAAAAAAACTAACCTCTTTAGAAAGGGCTATTTAAGTACTGGAAACCTTTCTTCATTGAACTTCGATTCCCTTAGAAAGTAAAATATATCATTTGTAGCATACGGGCAGGCAAAATGTTCTTTATTGTAAGTATTTCGTTGCGAATTACGGCTTTTTTTCTAAGGTTACACTAGAAAACCAATTATCTTCTGGTTTAACAAGAGATGATATTTTCGTGCAATTACCACTCAATCTGTAGCAGCAAATTCACAGATCCATTTACAGTTGGCAGGCAGTATGGTGATTCATTTGTCCTATTCCGTGAAAATATTCCTGTTAAATTGAATGGCTTGTATGATATGGGCAGCATTATCAATTGCTTCCTGTAACTAGACACTTAGTCCATGACTCGAGCTTAAAATGTTAGACTGCTGACAGAACTAGACTTTTCAAATCCCTTTCGCCCCCCTTTCCAGGCACTAAGAGCAACGATTGAATATTTATGTGAGGAGATTGTAAGGCAGGAACCGCCCTTTCACTGCACGTTAAACGGTCAATTAGATTTGATGGTCAAGTTTACCACCAGATCGACGGCGTAGCGATGGGATCACCCCATTCGGCCGAAGTCGGTCACACCTTCAAGTTAACTGATGCCGAATTTTGTCCATGAGATGAAAACCACGTCAGCTGCTGGAGTCATCGTTCTGCGTCCGAATGAAACTATGAGGGTTTCTGATCTTCCGCCTCAATATTCTGTACTGTGATATTGCCTAGGAAAATACTAAGTAACACAGGCAGACCGCTTGCGCACAGCTGCTACGGTAACGATGCGCCTACCTAAGAGGCCCTCACTGTATCCGATAAGACTCCCCAGCGATGAAGATGGGGCTGCTGATAATGTTGGCATCCTATAAATACTGCCTTCCTTTTGCCTCTTTTAACCTAAACTGCGACGGTCTCTGAGGTCAATTTCGAGTGCGAATCCATAAGATTTTTCTAGAGACCACACCTTCCTCGTAACTGTCTCCCGAAACACACCATTTCGAGTTTATCGACGCTAAAATAGCCATTCTGGTTACTCTTTTTTCTTCAGTGATATGTCTAAATTAGTGCTGTCCGCCTTTGGATCAGGGTAGACCATCACAACTGAAACCATTTTTTTTCCAAGGTTGTTCATCAAGCTAAACAGAGTACATGCTGGTTTATCAAGAAAATTTTGACTGTTGTAATTATCGAATTCTTCAACAACTGGTTTCTGACGAAAACTTTAGTTGTGGTTTCTTCTGCGGTCACACAATCATTTCCATTTCCTTTTTGGAAAAAAAATTACCGATATGTAATTAGTTGCTGTCATTTGCGGAGCATGAGGTCGTACTTTCATGTGTCTAAGCACTTCCTTCGTCCTTCGAAATAACAATCATATGAATTCGCTGGAAATAAAGTAAGGTTGTAGGCCATTTAACGGCGTAGCGCTGATTGTGGTTTTTTAACAGCCTTGTCAGGATGGAGAAACTGTTACGTTAAGTTAAGTTAAGTTTATTAAGGGAAAGATAGGTAAACACCTTTCAACTCCCTCTTGGTTACAGTATGGGTAAAAAGCCGCTGGTACATCATGAAAATGCAAAAAAGTTGGTTAACATAATAGCGTGCGGAAAATAAGCAGCTGTTGGCTCATCGAAGAGAGTTAACATAAATGTGTACTTGCATATTACGAGTAGCATGAGTACATGCTATTTCTGGTGAAAAGATTCTCGTGAGTGAGGCATATGCGACGAGTTTGAGATAATACAAATGCTATAAAAATGGTACTGAAATATAAAACGTAGTAGTGTAATATAAGAGTGTGATTCGACTGGGACGTGACTAAAAAGATCTATAGTATAGATCTATATTATAGTGGGCACTGCTATACTGGTCCAGGTTTCTTAAAAAGCTCAACGGAAGTAGCCATAACAACATCCAGTGGCAGAGCATTCCAAGCGTCGACCGCTCTTTGGAGAAGAAGAACTTTCATGTATCCAGTCTGGCCCCAGTTACACGTAGTTTGAGTGGATGCCCTCTCAAGTTCGTGGTTGTTGCTAAGTGGAAGAAGTCTCCAGGTGCGAGGCAGCAGCCCTGACTGCACATGATACGGAATGTTTGTATCAGGTCACCTCGTAGCTGCCTGTAACTCAAGGGAAAGAGATCAAGGTTAGCTAATCGGGTTTCATAGGGTAATGAGCCCTGTCCAGTCACAAAATTGGTTGCACGCCTTTGAACCTTTTCGAGGATATTGAGATCCTTTGCGGTTCAGGGTCTCCAAGCTTGGATAGCGAACTCCAATTGCGGCCGCACAAAAGTTCGAAAGACTTTGGCAAAGCAGTCTTCATCAAAGGCAGAGAAAGCCCGCTTGACAAGGTACAGGGCTGACATCGCAGACTTGGCTACTTTTGAACAATGCAGCGAGGGTTTAAGGGAGCTCGAGATCCACACTCCCAAGTCCTTCTGCGCGTCAACTTCTTGCAATGGTGTACCATTCAGGTAGTAATCCATGAGTTTCGGAGTGCTAGTTCTACCGACTCGTAGAATAGTGCATTTTTTCTCATTGAACGGCAAAAGCCAGTCCTTTGACCATTGTTGAAGTCGGTTTAGGTTGCCCGGCAAATGCTTTACGTCAGCTGCAGTTCTGATGACCCTCCATAGCTTAATATCATCCGCAAACATGGCGACATCACAATCCAATTCATTGATGCAGTCGTTGACGTACAAAATGAAAAGAGTAGGGCCTAGAACGGAGCCCTGGGGAACTCCACTTTCAACCGCAACCTCCGCCGACTGCTGGTTACCGACATGGGCGGTTTGAGAGCGGCCAAATAAGAAGCTTTTAATCCATCTGAGGAGATTACCCCTAATGCCTCTTCGGTTGAGTTTGTGTAGGAGTTGCTGGTGAGGGACACTATCAAATGCCTTCTTAAAGTCAATGTAGACTACGTGCAGCGCATTTCCTTCATCAACTGCTCGCATTCAATGTTCCAAACAATAGAGCAAGTTCGTTACGCAAGACTTGCCACTTCGAAATCCATGCTGCGCATCAGATAATAATTTATGCTGCTCTAAGAAGCGCATTAGCTCTCACTTTATTATTTTTTCCATGAGTTTGCAGCAGATCGAGGTGAGGCTAATTGGCCGGTAATTATTTGCGGAGACCTTGCTTCCACCTTTATATAATGGTGTGATTCGTGCAGATTTCCAATCAGCAGGTAACCTGCCGGCTTTTAACGAGGTTTGGAAAAGCATGGACAACGGTTCGGCCAGTTCGGCAGCGAGTTCCATTAGTAACTTTGGCGGTATATCATCTGGACCCGGTGATTTAGACTCATTCAGAGCCAACAGCTCTTTAAGAACATTTGCTTCGCCGAAAGATACAGCCTCTATTGTTGGACCCTCATCTAAGTCGTAGTCGGGAGGATAATGTGCACTTTCACTCGTAAAGATAGATTTAAAGAATTCTGAAAGGTGCTACGCCTTTGCTCCATCCTCACTAATCTCTAGGTTTTTGCTAGTCCTTAGTAAGGGAACTGGGTCCTTGTTACTCGTGCTCCTTCTAATGTAATTGTAGAATAACTTCGGATTTTCCACTGCACGGTTCAACAGGTCTTTTTCAAAATCTTGTCGTGTCCTGAGGATAAGCCGTTTAACTTTGTTCCTTTGTGCCTTGTTTGCATTTATGAACGCAGGAGTCTCATCAGCGAGTGATTTCTTCCACAACCTCCGATTTTTATTAACTTCTTTTTTCAACGTTTGAGTCAGCCCCTGGGGTCTTTTATCCAGTCTTTTACGTGAAATCGGGCAGTGGTTGCTGAGGAGAATATGCAATAGCTCACTGAACCATTCCCAATCCTCTGTCACATTGCAGGAAAAATCTGATTCCCAGTTGATGTTGTTTAGTCGAGTCTTCATTTGATCAAAGTCACCACGCCAAATATTTCTTCTAAATGTGGTGGGCTGTTCAGGCACCTAAAACATTGAGTAGTCCTAGTGAAGTACGACGTGGCCACTTCGACCTAGGGGAGGTAGTCTTCGCACCTCATCAATACTATCAAGCGATTTCATAATCACCAGGTCTAAACAGTTTGACTGCTGTCCCTCCCGCACCCTCGTTGGAAATAAGACGTGCTGAGTGAGGAATGACCTCAGTGTCATCTCCAATAAACGTCGGTCAAAAACTAGTTCTGGACCGCGTGCATATACTGAACTTCAGTCAATGAGCGGTGCATTGAAGTCGCCCATTATTAAGACGTCAGATCGAGAGGCAAATCTTTCTAGCTCTTCTAACAGGCGAGCTTCAGCCTCGAAGTCACTTCTTGGTGGTCGGTAGACGGTCAGAACTTCAAGACTGTGTGATCTGGGCACCTTTATAGTGAGCCAAATAGCATCGAAGCTGTATGCAAACTGTTCTGTTTTTTCCGACACTAGGAGTCTGTGTTTTACGTAGGTTACAACGCCTCCTCCCTGACGCTCTTCCCGGTCCCTTCTGGTTAGCTGGTAGCCTGGTATAGTTAACTCACGGTCGTCCACGTGGTTAGACAACCAGGTTTCTGTCAAGGAAATTACGTCTGGTGAGAGATCACAGACATGGATCTGCATCTCGTTAAACTTTGATAACATGCTTTGCGCATTGGTGTGCATGAATTTTAACTTCCGGTTTACGGGACATTTGGTTACGATGCGGCTCGCGTCTTCAGTTAATGCCTCGGCTGCGCGGTCATCCGTACCGGACCTGCCCAATGGAAGAAAGGTGGACGCTGCCGAACTTGGTTGTTGTAGATAATCAAATTCCGCTCCCCCTCACTAAACCGCTTTCTCTGTTCTAGAACTAGTAAACGACGTTTCAGCCTTTCTGCTGGTTAGAAGTCCCGTTGAAAAAAAACGCCGGGGTTGGAGCCTTTTATTCTAAATCGCCTGGAAAGAATGAGTCTAGACTGCTCGCTACTGACCAGCACGACTTTGAGAGGTCGAGGGCGTGTTGATTCCGGTGGGTTTTCTGTCCGTTTCCCAAGGCGAAATGCTTTGATCACTTCTACTGCCTCAGAGGGTTCCAGAATGATATTAATTAGGTCCTGGAAGAGCACTAGGCATCCGAAACTCGCACTCGATTCCGGGAGTCCCTGTATAATGATGCATTTTTCTCGATCAATTTGATTTGCATCGACCATTAGGGTATCGTTAGCTAAATTATGTATTGCTCGAACACTATTCGCTGGGGATGGCGGAGCAGAGGGCAGCGCATTGTAATCAGTAGTTTTGGTAAGTGAATCGATAGCACTGCTCGTATTTGGTTTAACAAGCTGGGATGTTTTTGCGATTCGTTTATAGTTTTAGGGCCCACGGCGTCTAGCGTGATAGGCGGCACGCTCGTCGTCGTTTCTGGTTCGGGTTTTGCGGAGACATGTCTCGGAAGCCCTGATCTATTACTCTCGGCCTTTTTACTGACAGATTTACTTTTTTCTTGTTTTTTCGAGTTATCTCGCTGGTTGTTTTCGTCTTGCATTTGCACTGTTTGTTCTGGGCTGCCGTAACAGCTAAGGAAAGTGTTGCTGGCGTACCTTTTACATGATGTCCTTTTGTCCTACTTCTAGTTACCCGTCCAATAGCTTCATTCTTATCGTCGACTGTGCCTAACCTAGACTGTAACAGGATTTTCATCTTCTCAATCTCTTCCTCGAGATAATTGATCTTACCGGCCAACCCCTGGCATCCACTACAAATTCTGTCGGCATGTGGTACGCCCATACAATCGATTACAGTTTTCGATATCGCTTGTCGTCGTGATGCGGTGGCCGGATGGTTAGCGCGCGCGGCTCAGTTGTCGGGGGTCTGAAGATCGACGCAGTGCCCTGACACAAAATTTTGTGTAACAGTGCACATATCCGTCATGCCGTGAATTTACGAAAAAGGAAGAATCTGCTGGGTAATGAAGCACAATTATAGACAATGGCTATGCTTATGTTAAGTTTGTTTAAATATTGCGTAGAGGAAAGGCCTCATGAACGTTTTCAGGTAAGCCTATTTAGGATAAACTGACAAGCAGAAAATTAAGCAGTGTAGAAATGATCAACTCAGCCTTTTACAGATGACACTCCGCTAATTCGACGAACAGTTTGATGCAGTATTTTGAGCAAGTATGCTGCGTAGCTCAAGTGGAGATTTCCGCAGGAGTCTTTCGCGAAAGTATGACCTTTTTGCAGAAAATGTTTCTGGTCGGACGATAAGGATCTCGATGGATCTCAGGCGAAGGATTGTTGACGAAAAGCGTTTTTTAATCCACTTTTTGACTGAAGACAGCTGTTTGCAGTATGTAGACACAGTGAAAAAAATTCTCTTCCTGCTGCTCAAAATTCAAACCTCGCGCGCGGTGTTGACTTTGATTTTTTTACTATTGATTCTGTAAACTATTTTTGTCAAATTTACTTGAATTAAGTTGACTCTTCGGTGAGTGCTTCCTCACATACCGATGGGAAGAGACTCCTGGCATGGTGTAAGTCATCTGACAGAGACTAGATTTTGGACAGTCTGTTTGTTAGTCGGTGGCCTCAGGCCACCCTCTTAGGCAAGATAGACAGGTTTCAGCAACCTCATTCAGGACGCATGACTAGGACTACTGGAAGCCTTTGTTACGACATCTATCGGTTGAATATCATCCCCTCAGGCTTAATAATTCTTTTGCAGTTTCACGCTCCTTGGGTCCTTAGTCTACCAGAGCAGCTTTACGTCCATTTTTCGTAATTATAACTGAAAAGGCTGCTTGGCGGTCTGGAGGAGGTGTGAAGATTTTGAGCTTAAAAGTAAATGACATTTAGTTGAGAATACTCAGAGCTGAGCCAGGAGCTGCATGTAAGCGGGAGAATTGGAATTTGGTCCAGTCGATGTGAATCAAGTAGGTTTATGAGGAAACTTGAGTTTTGCAAACAAAGTATTTATAAACATATCTCAACTTTAACTCCTGAAAAAGCCACTTCAGGTGTGTTCTTAACAAGGCTGTTTCTCAAGTTTTTGTGCATAACTTTCGTCATTAATACTGTGTGGTGGATCACATGCGGGAATGCGCGCTATCTTCGTTTTGTCATGCTTATAGCGTTTAGCCTTATATTAACAAATAACTTGAATTAACAACATTGGCACAACGGTGGTCGTCCCTACTAATGTGACTAGATTACGTCCAAAACATATTAACGCTCTGCTTTATCTGTGGCACTCGCAGTGGATATATATATATATATATATATATATATATATATATATATATATATATATATATTAATATGCGTAAAGATTCGAGGTCCCGTTATCGTATCGCGTTCATCATCTCCTGAAGAAGACGAAGAAGATGAGGGGGCGAGTTCATGGACCAAATTGTATTTGTACTGACGTTTCGAAAGCCTTCTCGCTTCCATCATCAGAGTAAAGTGCTTGCTGCTCCTGGTGGTCTTGAGTTAGTCAGTCTTGCCGCGTGCCTCGTATTATATCCATGGTGAACGCGTGAACTTTGACCTGCCCGATTGCCGCTGACTTCCTTAGACCTCCCCGAGGCTGAACGCTGGCGGGCTCGCGTGACTGCTGTCCCCTTTGGAGCCGTCGTAGGTTTAGGCAAGGCAGCGTGCCTGTTGGCCTCCCCCACGTCAATCAGCGGACTGAGCAGTCGTTGCTGCTCTCGTGAGTTGTTATCCGTTTTACGGGCGCATTCGTGAGGCAGTGTTTGATTTTGGTCATGTGACCTTCGGCCGCCACCCCGCTTTTCCGTGAGCCCGGGCTCTCGGTTCCGTGTGCTCGTTTGCAGTGGAGGATATCCTCCATTTCCGAAGCAACCACCCTGTTGGCCACAAACGCAGTTGTGTCAGAACCCTCTTCCGACGTGTCCAAACACACTGCAGCGACGACAGTGGGAAGAAGGAGGAGATGGAGTACCTACATGCCCTTTTTACAGCCAACGGTTATCCAAAGTCCTTCATCCGCAAATGCCTCAGGAAGCCTCAGTTTGAGCGGTCGAATGAAGAGAAGCCAAAGTTTTGGCTCGCAATCCCCTATGTGAGGAACGTTTCAGAGGCGACTGCAAGAATCCTAAAACCTTTTGGGATTGGCGTGGCTCATAAACCAGAATGCACTATCAGACAGCAAGTCATGAAGCCCAAAGACCCGCTACCAGTGACAGAACAATCAGCAGTGGTCTACAGCATACCATGCCAAAAATTGTGATGCAAGGTATGTTGGTGAAACGGGCAAACGCCTGGGCACAAGGTTGCATGAACACCAACTTGTAATAAACCGCAAAGACAAGTTGTCTTTGGTTTATGGTCACGCACAACAGCTGAACCATGATTTCGCCTTTGACAAAACAAGGGTGATTGGCCGAGCCAATGAGAAGATGGCCAGATTGGTGCTCGAGAGCTGGTCCTCGACTGGGTACACTCAACCGAGCTATAGACTTACATCCCGCCTACCAGGCGCTTCGTACACGGCTCGGATCAGTTCGGCCAGGGCCAATAAGGCAAACGAGCACACGGAACCGAGAGCCCGGGCTCACGGAAAAGCGGGGTGGCGGCCGAAGGTCACATGACCAAAATCAAACACTGCCTCACGAATGCGCCCGTAAAACGGATAACAACTCACGAGAGCAGCAACGACTGCTCAGTCCGCTGATTGACGTGGGGGAGGCCAACAGGCACGCTGCCTTGCCTAAACCTACGACGGCTCCAAAGGGGACAGCAGTCACGCGAGCCCGCCAGCGTTCAGCCTCGGGGAGGTCTAAGGAAGTCAGCGGCAATCGGGCAGGTCAAAGTTCACGCGTTCACCATGGATATAATACGAGGCACGCGGCAAGACTGACTAACTCAAGACCACTAGGAGCAGCAAGCACTTTTACTCTGATGATGGAAGCGAGAAGGCTTTCGAAACGTCAGTACAAATACAATTTGGTCCATGAACTCGCCCCCTCATCTTCTTCGTCTTCTTCAGGAGATGATGAACGCGATATATATATATATATATATATATATATATATATATATATATATATATATATATATATATATAAGGTCAGGAAGACACTTTGCTCGGTGGTACACTATACGTGACACATGCTATAGAAAAAATAAAGAATCACACATTCAACAAAAGATTATTGAAACCCACAAAGAGGCATTTACTAGAAAATAGTGGTTCAATCACGTCTGGGTAACCCTTGACATCGAGAGGCTCTGTCTGGTCTTTGGTCAATCGCAGTTTTCCAAAACAGCTATTCATCACCAAGGTTGACATGCACTTGTTCTCAGCCAGGATTCGCGGGTGCCTAGCCCCATCAAAACCTGAGCGTGTCTCCTGTTCGACGGCCAACTTTATCCAAACTATTCAGCCAATGATCTGGGGAGTACACAATTCTCCAGCTACTGACACCTTAACTCTTATCTTCGAACTCGGCATCTCACTTGAATGGTTATGGTCCACCTATGGCTTATTTGTAGCGCCAGTTTCACCTACGTTTCACCGCGTAGCAGAGTTCAACCTGTAACGCGTTGACTTGTTGGTCTTCCACCGAAACTGATCGAAATTATCAAGAGATTCATGCGGAAATACTAGGAGACCAAAATTGCAGTGACCGCAAATTTGGCAAGAGTTGCCGTGTGTCAAAAACGTTTCAGAAACCTATAGCTAGCGCATCACACTAGTTTGACTTGATATTGCACATAGAATGGAGGCATCCATCAGGCGCCAGGCATTGAGACCGAAAGATTAGCGTTTAGAGCGGGAAACATCGGATATCATTTACCGGAACGTTGTCGGAGAAAGTCGGGTATCTATCAGAAGCAATGAGGCCAGCTCCGAAGTTGAACCTGATTGTGCAGAACTTGACCACGCCCTCGATTTCGATGAGGGCGAAATGCTTGCGAGAGAGGACAAGCGCGCCAGCCAATAACTGCCTCATTGATGGTTCGTCAGCTCTCTTTCACCTAACAAGCGCAACGACTTCGCCTCTCCATAATTCAGTGCCGATACCATGACTATACACGGGGAGAGTGCAAGAAAACACTGCGAACCATACCGGTGTCGGTTCTTCAAATGACCGAGTAATCAACACATGTGGAAGGAGTGTGGCAACTACCTTCCCGAATGCGAGTGGAAAGTTAGCCATCACAATAGATGCAAGCATCGCCAGCCACCAAGGTTGAGGGGGCTCACTCCTTTGCAGTCCCGAAGGGAGTTGCGGTCTCTGGGGCGAAAATTGTAAACATATTTCCGACGCTTCAGATCCTATTTAGAACCCAGTATCAAAAACAGTAAGAGATAGAGTCATTGGACTGCGGCTTTCTGTACTGATAATCACGGGGCGATATTACCTCTGGTCTGCCTAGCATTCATTATCACTCTGATGACCGCGCCGAGCGTGATGTAGCTACTCGACCTGATGACAGCTTGTACTCATCGCGCATTGTTTAGAGGGCAGAGAGGCTTACACAGAATGCTCGCCGTGGTTGACAATAGCGGCAGCTTTATCTTGTGTTAAAGATATTTCCTGCTATTGCCCTCTGATCCGCTCGTACGTTCCCTTGCGTTGGTGAGATCAGGTTAGTTCTTTTGCCTCCTTGGCTTCTTATTTGGGAAAATTCTTATTGGTGGATGGACACTCACTGGTCGGTTACAAGACTCACTCCTCACGTTCTGCCTTTTGGCTCCCTCTCTCTAGAGCCCCGCCAATAGGCGCACAGTGGCACGTATCATATGCAGAATGACATTACCGACAATGACAAGGGAGACTGGAAAGGACAGTTCTGGCTAATTAGGCGTCATCAGCCAGCCATCCCAGGTGGTGCACCTCCTGAGGCTCATTACCGGCCGTACTCCTTGACAGAGGCGCACGGTACTGACTAAGCATTAGCTCAGACAATTATCCGCCGTCGTGCTCACCACCTATATTCGCATCCGCCGTGCTAACGTTCACTTCATGGCTCAGCACTCTCAGTTCTTGTTCAGTTACCTGCCTAGACCAGATCTTCGTTTGTTTCTTGGTGTTGCCTGAGATTATATTTTTTGGTCGAGGGGATCAGCAAAAGTTGCACCGAAAAGTATCGCTCACTCGGCCCTTTTTTGCTCAATGGCAGCCTGGTACGTGCGCAGGCGTAGCTGGCAGTCGTTGATCAACACCCTTGTCATTTGCTTGCGAAAACGTGGAAAAATATTACTGACCAACTCAGTATTAACTGGAGTTTCATAACGTGTGCACTTCAGCGCCCGTCCTTCAGGAACAAATCTGCGTAGAACGCAATCAGTGAAGAAAAAGAGGGAGAAGTAGAAGAAGAAGAAAAAGAAGAGGTGATCACTTGAACATGGTTTTTATTGGCCTGACGTTTTGGAGGTTTTCTCGAACACATCATCAGATACAGTTGCAGAAAAGGGAACTTGGGGCACAAGTTGCGTATTCTTTTAAGGGCGTGGTTGCTAGGCAACCACAGGCCTACTATTTTTGGCAGTCCTCGTGTTCATCGATGGAGGTCATCGTTTATGCGACGGTTGATTTAGGTCCGTACCCAAGTCACTAATGGCCGTGATTTCATCATCGTTGTCGATTCCTGGCGTGACATTTACCCGGCAATTTGGCTCGCTGTCACCGGGACAACTGGTCGTCCGCATCCTCCCCGCATGACTAGCACTTTTGCCCAGACAAAATCGCAACACAGTATATGGGGCCCCGAGATAATTGCACTTATTAATTGACTGTGAACCAGAGAACCGTTATTCAGGCAGTTCACGGCTCACGCGGTTTCAGCCCTAGCGAGAATTTTGGCCTCGTCAAACTTGAAGGTGTGGCTGGGTCCCGTCGCATGACCCATGACCTGAGAATAAGTATCTTTCCTCCTCACTGCTGCCCCGTGCTCGGCCATTCGTAGGCGGAATGGTCTCCTATTTTCTACGACGTAGTGGTTTCTTCCAAAACTGCACCAGATTCAATAAACGACTCCAGGCATTTCCTGCCAGGTTAGCGAGTCCTTTGTCCTAATTATTTGGCGCCTGATAGTTGCGTCTGGTCAGTGTGCAACTCCAACTCCAAGTGGTGTGAGAAGGCAGTTGACGGCTTCCGAGACGTCCTTCGCCTTAGTTGCACATTCAACTGTCACAAAGGTTGCGTGGGTAGCCGTTTACTCTGAACACCCGTGGAAGGTACAGCTATTCGGCAGCCTTTTCTTCTGTTTCGCTGCAGTGGGTCGCAAAACGCTGATATAGTGCCCGTACGCATGTGCGTTTGTGACGTGTTGGGGGGTTGCTGTTGAAGCTCAGTACTTGTGTTGTATTTATCGCGTTCCTGAATACTTTAGTTTTAAGGCCAACACAATCTTTGCGACAGAGGAGGACAACGTTGAAGGCTATCTGGTCGTTTTCTTCTTACTCTATCATGAATTGTATGTCTGGGAGGACACCGTTAAGGTGTTCTTTGAATGCCAGCATCTGATCACATTCGATGATGATGAAGGTGTTGTCCACATACCGAGCCCAGAATGTCGGTCTGTGGTGTTGGAAGACCAGCGATTCCAGCCGTTGCAGGACCACTTCAGGTATGAGTCCCGAGATCGCTGAGCCCATAGGTGTGCCTTTCACCTGCCCGTATATATCTCCGTTCACCTTGAAGTACGTTTTGAGACATAGTTTAAGAAGCTGCATGATTTGTACTTGTCTAAGGTGATTCTCCGTTTTATCATATTTGCTTCGGAGGAGTAACCCGACGGTCTCGACGGCCAGATCCTGGGAGTTGGAATTGAAAAGTAACGTGACCTCCAAATATACCATAAAGTCATTTGGCAGGAGACGTGCCTCTTTAAGTTTCTCCAATTACCCTTTTCTGCAACTGTCTCTGATGATGGGTTCGAGAGAGAATCCGAAACGTCCGGCTAATAGTAGTATGGCACACATTTGACGAAAATGCCTGAACTGCTACTGTCTCTGATGATGGGTTCGAGAGAGAATCCGAAACGTCCGGCTAATAGTAGTATGGCACACATTTGACGAAAATGCCTGAACTGCTACTGTCTCTGATGATGGGTTCGAGAGAATCCGAAACGTCCGGCTAATAGTAGTATGGCACACATTTGACGAAAAATGCCTGAACTGCTACTGTCTCTGATGATGGGTTCGAGAGAGAATCCGAAACGTCCGGCTAATAGTAGTATGGCACACATTTGACGAAAATGCCTGAACTGCTACTGTCTCTGATGATGGGTTCGAGAGAGAATCCGAAACGTCCGGCTAATAGTAGTATGGCACACATTTGACGAAAATGCCTGAACTGCTACTGTCTCTGATGATGGGTTCGAGAGAGAATCCGAAACGTCAGGCCAATAAATGCCATGCACCAATGATCACCTCTTATTCTTCACCTCTTATTATTTACCTCTTTTTCACCGTATCCGATGATGACAGTGGCTGCTACTACTGACGCAGGCCCAGCAAGAACTTATATAAAAACAGCGTCCTTTTTTGCGTAACGGGCTGCGTTCGAGTGAGGGTCGCAAACGTTGGACTAACAGACACCCACAGCACTGTCACTGAAAAATTCATTAACCTGGGTGGTTGTTTTCTTGCCATATTTCGAGAAATATTTCCACGTTAACTGCGTGGCAACGAGATCAATCACTTCCTTAACTTCAACTCCAATCTCACGGTTAGAGAGGGCAGTTGTGGAGAACGTGAAACATTGTGATATAATAAGGGAAATGTTTAGTTTTGGAGTAGACCGCCCATATACTAAGTTTACTGCCCCAATTTTCTTAGAAATTTTAAACCGACTATCGTTTTGGAGTGGCACAGAGACCGGAGACAACAAACAGGCGCGACGCCATGTAGCCGAAGGAATCACTTCCACGACAGAAAAAGGCTGAATTGGTTTACCTGATCGGGTTCGTGACTGTTCTTTATGTGAGTATCGCAACTGTCAGTCCTACAGACCTCTTGCTCAAATGATCACATCTTCTTCGTAACTATCTCTCTCTCTCCCTCTCTCAAAACTCACCATTTTGCGTTTACAGGATGGTAATTAGCCCGAAAAGAGCCACAATGCTTTCTCTTTTTGCTTCGTCTATGCGTGTAAATAAGCGCTGTCCACACATTATTCAGGTAGGTTCACCGCACCTCACAAAAAAATTTTTTTTGAAGTTTTCCCAGCAAGTGTAACCTAGTGCATTTTGGTCTGTCAACGAAATGTCAACTGATATTTCCTCCAAAGACATGGGAGACTGGAATGGCTCGAGGTCACGAGTGAGCCCCAAGGACGAGTGAGTCCTGCAACTGATTGGTGAGCGCCCATCTACAATTGAAATATCGACTGTTGTCGTTATAAAATGCTTCAAAAGTCTACAATTGAACATTTGCGTATGTTTTGCTGCGCTTAACCCCATTCAATCATTATGGATTTACATCAAAGAATTACTGATTTGAGAAGTCCAGTCGGCAAGCACGTGTTTTCGGCAATTCTTCATCGGGTCTGTACAGTTACAAGGGTAATGAAAATATGAGGAGTCGATAGGATTTTAACTTCTTTCCAGGCTTGGGCGGAGCACAAGGTTATTCTTCTATTTTTTAATGCAGTTTTAACTTTCGTTTTCTCCTGAACCAACAACGACAAGAATTCTCTTGAAATAGAATTATTCTGTCCGCAATTTAATGGCATAGCTGTGATTTTGATTTGTCAGTAGCCTACTCAGCATGGTAAACGTCTTCTTTAAAGTTGACCTGATAAAAGCACTACAACTCTGTTGCGTCTGCGTTGAGTGCTGTCTCACTTACCGATGGCATGATCACAGTCATCATGCCGAGACCAGAATTTTAACGACTTGTCTGTTAGAACTGCACCCAGACAGTTTGGCTTCTATTCATAGTAGTCTGTGGCCTCAGTCCACCCGTGTTATGCACACTAGACGTTCATGAGCGGCGTCCTACAGGACGCATGACTCGTAGTGCTCGAACAGCTTGCTACGACAGCTATCGGCGGTCTAACGCCCACTCAGACCGGATAATGCTACTTTAATTTCAGGTTTTTCCAGGTTTTGTTCTACCAGAGCGGATTTTGCCACTTTTTCGTAATCAGAACCGAAAATAATGCTTGGCAGATTATTTTAGTAGACTAATGGTGGCATAAGGGTCTCGAAACATTTATTTAAGAATACTTGGCTCTGGGATGCGAGCTGTTGGAAAGCAGGTGAATTTAACCTTCGTTAGGTGGTTTTTTTGGAAAATCAAATGATTCCAAAAATGTCGTTTAAAATTGCATCATGCATAGGCTCCCCTTTAAATTTGGTTGCACGAAAAGCCAGTCCTTGATTGTGTGCATGTGCCCAGCAGGACTGCTTCTCAAGTCAACTGACACCTTTTGCGTTTTATAAAATGCGACTGTGGCGCCTTCATCCTTCCGTCATGTTTGGGATAATTATATTACCCTTATAGTAGTTTGGGATAATTATAATAGTAGTAATTAAAATTATAGTACAATTATAGTACAATTACAATTATAGTAGTAGTAATTAAATAGTAGTAATTATAATAGTAGTCAAGCATTTGAAGTAACAGCATTTTCCCGATGATCGTCTTCTCCGCGGAATTACAAATATGCTTAACTTTCGCACAGAAACGTCTTCACCGTAACGCGCGCCAAATAAATGCTGAGTTTACTCAATTGCTGAGCATCTATGCTAGATAATCCGCGCCAGCTCAATGTTCTGTGCTATTTTCACAGGACAGGAGGATAATATGGTCAGTGGTACAACCTTAGGTAACATATGCTGTGGGAAAATTAGAAATTCGATATTCCTTATGAGAATGCCAAAACTCTTAGAAAAGAAGGTGTTTATACAAAATGTTGCCTCCATTTCATCTGGCCAATCCCTGAAACCAAGAGACTCCGTCTGTTGTCCAGCCAATTACACCTAACAAAGTGTAGGGCTGACGCGGGCTTTCTCTCAATCAGGGCACTCAGATGCCAACTCAACCCAGAACGCAATTGTGTCTGCTGCATGGCAGTCAACTTCTTCCAATTTATAGTCCCGATGTTCGGCAGGACATACAATTATATACTTACTGCAATCCAAGCTCTCCTCTTCGAACTCTGGACCTGACTAGAAGGTCCTAGTGGCCAGGATCGGTCCATGGCTTATTTGGCGTAACAGTTTTACCGATGTTGAAGCGCGTAGCTGCAGTCTTGGAGTTGCCGGTCTTCCAACAAAACTGATAGAAATTCTGTGGTCAATACGCACGTGAATTCATCAACAGACGCAGGTGCAAAGAATATGAGACCAAAAGAGCATCGGGCGCAAATTCGCCAAGCGCTTCCATATGCCACAGAACTTTTGGAAACTGGCATCTGGCGCAACAAACCCCCTACAGTTGGGCGTGCACACAGAACGGAGACGCCCATCAGGCGCCAGATGGAAAAAAACCCATTGCCACAGCAGAACACGTCTGGTTCGTTTGATGGATCTGGCTCCTGTGTGGACAAGGCAACTCTATCAGAGAAATTCGCAAGATAACCCCGGACGCAGTAGGTCAAACAGGCAGCCAATATAGAAATTACTAACACCAGCTCCCAAGTCGCGGCTAACTTGTCCCAACTTTATCACACCCTCAAGTTTAAGGAGGCCGAAAAGCTCGCGAGAGGTGACATCCGCGCCTTTCACGAGCTACCTCAGTCATGGATGTACGAAATTTTTCTTCGAATAATAAGTGCAACGACTTTTTCACCTTCATACTCAGTGCCCCTTCTTTGACTGCGCATAGCTACGTGGGCGGGAGGTTCAAGCGAACACTGTTTCCAATGTCATTTTTGGTTAGGCAAATGGTGGAACGAGTGTGGAAAATGCTTCTTCAACTTCGAGTGGACAAGTATTCGATGAGTACGGGAGCCGTGAATTTTGGCAGGTACGAAGCACATGTCTCCTGTAAATTCTGCAACCTTTGGTCAGTCATTAGACTTTTCTGATGCTGGGTTCGAGTGCTATTTACGAGCTGCCCGGTGCTTCGCAATGCAGGCAGGCAATGGAAGATCCTCAAACTATGGTTATCGACAACCCCGTTCTAACTCCTAAGCCACTGCCCTCGGTTGTGACCAGACGCTAAGACGAGGAGGTCGCTGGGGCAAGAACTGGATACAGTTTTCTGACGCCACGGTTCTGTTTTTGTACCTGATAGTGACACCGGACGTGAGGTAGTCCATTCTTATAGTCGCTTGCCTGTAACGCCTCTATGTTGCCTAGTATTAATTGTCAATATGCTGTCGGCCCTGAGATTTGCATAGCTAGCCGACGTGGCGAGGGTTTGGTACCGATCCCACTGTCTCCTTCGATCACTGCCTTCAAGCAGGGCTTGTTTAAATACATGCATATAACCAGGGGCGTCATTAACAACAAGGACAGTTGATAGAAGCAAACAGGGACTTCCGGGAAGCCTTACAATAGAAGAAAATTTCATCGCTGGAAAATGGATTTTATTGGCCTGAACCTTCGGCTTTTTGCCCTAATCCGAACGTTAGACCAAAATGCCATGTTCCAGCGGTCTTGTTAAGCATTTTTCCTGCTACTGACCTCTGATGCGCCCATGCGTTTGCTGCAGCAACATAGATCCTCTTAGGAACTTCACGCGGAAGTACTTCCACTCGTACATGCACTCTCTCTCTCTTCCGTGGCCGACAACCACTTCAGTTGGAGTTCACACGACGTCCTCACCCCCTGACGGCAGTTGTTCACTCCACGTACTTGACAGCCATGTTCAACCCCCCTACTCGACTCTACCTCCCGCTCTTCACACAGTCCCAATGACCTTTACACGCTGACCTCGCCATGTAGGCGACGTGCAAACAATCAGTAAAAGCAACTACTTATGTTTAGTGAGTACCACATACAAACAGAACTCAATGGGGGTTACAGGCGCAATCCTCGACCTCTTACCTGATAGGGAATTAAACATCGCAGAGTCAGGACCCCCCAGAGACACCGCTAGGTAAGAGGTTACATGAAGCAAGTGAAGAAAGGTTTGTTGAGGGCATGCCTAGTTTAAAGAAAAAGTAACAGCATTAGCAAGGCCGGAAGAAACGCAAAAATATGGTTCACTTCTGTAGCAAACGACAACTTGAAAATAATCCGGATGTTAAACTCAGCACTGCTTTGCAGATTGATTAAGTTCCATCGAATGTAGCCTCTATTGACTTCAAGTCACACCGTTTGGCTTTTACTTAATGAGTTCTTCGTCTACTGGGTTCAGGGACTTCGGAATTCCATCTTTTCTCTACTGAACTGAACTGGAAATGTGCATTTGGTTTCAAAACATTTTGGATTAACGTGTGATTAGTCAATTTTATCTGCCCTTGTAGTTTATGCTCAAAATTCTGTTGAAAAGAAAGTACAGTCTTGTGCAATTTCTATGCTTTTATATTGAACTGGTTAATAAATAAATGCACTTCCAAGGGCTTTGCAGCCTGCAGTTGTGCCAGGACCTTATAATCAATTTGCATTACAATTAAGTTCTGTTGGTATGTGGTACTAACTAAACATAAGTAGTTGACTTTATTGATTGTTTGCACACCGCCTATATGGTGAGTTCGGCGTGAAGAGGTCATTGAGACTGCGTGCAGGGCGGAAGGTAGAGTCAAGAATTGGGGTTGAAGATAACTGTCAAGTACGTGGAGTGAACAGCTGCCGTCAGGGGGTGGGGACGGCGTGTGAACACCAACTGAAGTGGTTGTCGGCCACAGAAGAGAGGGCGCATGTACGAGCATCTTCTGACAGCAGAGTGCTGGGTTTGTTAGCCGTATGGCCACAGCTTTGGCTTTCGCCAGCAATCGTTGGCGTAGGCTTTTAGAGAAGTTGCCTGGTTTCTGGTAGACAACCTGAAAGGCTTCTTTAGGGTCAACGCGGTAATTAGTATCAACTAGATGCGCAAGAATGGAACTCAAGATTGATCTAGTTTCACCTTTGCCTAACCAGGAACGTATGTGTTCACGTACCCTCTTTTCCAGGCGCCACATTGTACGGCCAATGTATTCCGCTCCACAGGAGCAAGTAAATGAGTAAATACACATTGATGTAGCCATCAACGTGAGTCGGTCTTTACCTCCTACGCGTAGGAGGGGAGAGCTCGTAAAGATCGAGAAAACGAGTCTTAAGGACACCATCGATGAACTTGACCTTTATGGTCGGTACGTGGACGACATCTTCTGCTTGACGGATGAAAACACAGACACCGACGCCCTGGTACAGAAGTTTAACAGTATGCATCCCTCACTCAAATTTTCTGCACAGTCTGAGATGGGTACCAAAATTGCCTTCCTTGATGTCCTTCTCCAAAGGCAAGAGGATGGATCTATTAAACTTAGGGTATGCCGAAAGAAAACTTGGACGGGACAATACATCAATTTTCACAGTTTTGTTCCCCTGAACATAAAGCGAAATTTAGTCCAGGGACTGGCAGCTAGGGTGCAACGCGTCTACTCCCCTGAAGCGGTTGAAGCAGCGCTCCAGCAGCTTTAGGACACGCTTCGTGAAAATGGATACCCAGAAATATTCATCCTCCGAAATCTTGAGGAACATACCACAAAGTCCATCACCTTAACTGCAGAAAAGAAAGACGTATTCATAAGACTGCCCTTCCTAGGGGATGCAACCAGCGAACTTGTAAGACGACGCCCGAAGTCAGCCATGACGAGCGCGTTCCCCGCGGCGAACCTACGGGTATTCTTTACGAGCTCTCCCCTTCTACGCGCAGTAGGTAAAGACTGACTCACGTTGATGGCCACATCAATGTGTTTTTATTCATTAACTTGCTCCTGTGGAGCGGAATACATTGGCCGTACAATGAGGCGCCTGGAAAAGAGGTTACATGAACACATACGTGCCTGGTTAGGCAAAGGTGAAACTAGATCAATCTCGAGTTCATTCTTGCGCATCTAGTTGATACTAATCCCCGCGTTAACCCTAAAGAAGCCTTTCAGGTTGTCTACCAGCCAACTTCTCTAAAGGCCTATGCCAGCGAGTGCTCGCGACAGCCGAGGCAGTGGCCATACGGCTAAAAAACCCAGCACTCTGCTGTCAGAAGATGCTCGTACATGCGCCCTCTCTTCCGTGGCCGACAACCACTTCAGTTGGTGTTCACACGACGTCCCCACCCCCTGAAGGCAGTTGTTCACTCCACGTACTTGACAGTGATCTTCAACCCCAATACTCGACTCTACCTCCGCCCTGCACACAGTCTCAATGATCTCTTCACGCCGAACTCACCATATAGGCGGTGTGCAAACAATCAATAAAGTCAACTACTTATGTTTAGTTAGTACCACATACCAACAGAACTTAATTGTAATGCAAATTGATTATAAGGTCCTGGCACAACTGCAGGCTGCAAAGCCCTTGGAAGTGCATTTATTTATTAACCCCTGGTATCGCCTCGCAGTTTCATTTCCCTTGTAATTGTACCAGCCTGATGATGAGTTACCAAAAATATATGTTTGCCGACTTAAATTTTCAATTTTAACATGGGATTTTACGCAGAACTTAAAATTCTAGCAAATGTAAGTATCGATCTCATGTTCACCACAGACACTTGTATTTTATGCGATACAGCGATGACCGCTACAATGTAATCATCGTGCTGGTAGCGCATTTACACTATAAATTTAGGTCTTTAGGATTAAGCAAGATGGCTGACGTGGAAGAAACAAAGACTATTGAGTACAGCAGATGAGAAGGCATTCTCGTGAACGGTGTTTTGCGGTTAGCTTTACATTTCCCCTAACGAAAGAAGAGGTACGTAGGTACATAGAAGACCATGCTGCACTGAATCAACGCAAGTCCTGCGATAAACACAACCAGCCTCTTGCTCACTGCCTCCTCAATCGCCGCAAAATCGTCTGTGCATGGCTAAAAATGAAAAGCAGCAGAGCACTTATGACGGAAACGTTGCAAATACAAAAATGCCAACCAAATATATTATCATTCATTTGCTCGCGTGGACAAGCGAAGCATCTTCCAAACGCGTAGTACAAATTGGGCATATTAAGCATTAATTTTAAACCATTATCGCATAGGCTGCGTTTAAATCAGCTTGCCGAATCGCTCACAAAACGCATTTGGAAGACTGATGTATCGTTAAAAGACATTATTCGTGTTTCTGAGCTCCGTGTCGCCGGGGTATGTGACCGAACGGGGATGAAAGGTGAGCCAAAGGCAGTCCACCTAATCTTCGGTTGGAATCCCTCATATGCCCCCACTGACGGGATAGAGAGATAGGAACTACTCCCATGTACAACCCCGACACTAACTCTAATCCGAATCTCAGGTAGTGTCTGTTCACGCATCAGGTTGAGGCAGCCAGGTATGCAATATCTTTACCTCTATTTCACCTTGCATTCGGATAGCTTATGCAATGATGCTAAAAGCATATGCCGGTAGAAGTATTTGGTGCTCACTTTGCTGCCTAACCGCAGTTGAGGACTTGAATAAAATCCACTTTTCGGTAATATTATGTAATATAATATGAACTATTTGCGGAGAATAGAATCAAACCCGTTTATTATTCTTTCAGTTCTCCAAAAATGAAGGTATCAACCAGATAGCAGGGGTAAAAATAAAACCTCCATCCATGAGAAAGGAGGGAGACTATTGAGAGCAGCATATGAGTAGGCATTCTCATGAACGTTGTTTTGCGACCGGCTTTGAATTTTTCATGACGTAAGAAGAGGTACATAGGGAGTGGAGTGTGTAGAACAGTGTGCAGCACTGAATAACCGCAAGTGTGACGACGAAACCACCAATCATTCTGTTCACCGCCTCTTCCATGGCCACAAGGTCATCTGGGCATGGCTAAAAACGAAAAAGAAGGGTACTTAGGGCTTAAAAGTTTTCCATTTACTCCAATTGCAGAACACTTCTGTCGAATATGTTATAATTCATTTGTTTACATTCGCCGAGTTACCCTTTTACTCGTTGTAATTTGTTTAAACGAAAAACCACAAGCTCTTAAGGAATTAAATCATACTTCTTCAAGAGTCCCATAAGTTTCGCATGCTAAACAGCAGTTTAAAGTCCTTGTCGCACATTATGTATTTAAATAAACGTGCTGAAAGCCTGAGAAAACATCATTCGGAAGGCCGATGTATTATTAAGAGAAGTTACCTCGGGTTTCTAAGCTCCGTCTCTCAGGTAATGTGACCGTACAAGGACGCAGGGCGAGTCAAAGGCAGTCCCTGTAAATTTACTATATTTCGGTAGGAGTTTCTCATAGGCCACCACTGACAGGCCCGGGAAACGACCACAGAAGGGTAAATTTTCCCGTGTTCTACCCCATCACTAACTTCAATCCCAAAATTAACCATACTTTTAATTGTAACCGTAACCCTTCCCTTAACCTAATCTCATTCCTAACCATAAGTTCCCAGGAATGTAGCGGCTCCTGCTCATGTTTCAAGTTGAGAGAGGCATGTAAGTGATCTCTAACTATATTTCGTTCATAACTCGGTGGAGTTGGATGAATTTGCAAAGTTGCCAAAACCATCTAGCAGTATAGTTCTTTAGACAAAATTCCATTGGGAGCATTCGCGTCGAAAAATCCGCATATTATGCATTGGTTCGAGCAATTTCTACCTTTATCGGACTTAAGGAATGCAAAAATGGCTGTTTCGCGCCATGGCAACCGCCGGAAAACTTAATGAGGTCAAGTGATCTCTGCGATGGATAGCAGAACAGATTGCGTAAATAATAAACTCGTAAAGTCAAGAACAACTGCCCTTATATTTCACTGTACTGCAACGATCGGTTAACTTTATTATGTTTTGCGGTTTCTAAGCTGATTCTGTAAATATTAAAGTCCAAGGATGCAACTGGAAAGTTTGCTTTCTGAATTCGTTTGGAGGACTTCACTTTCTGTGACGCTATGGCGTGTTCACTGGCCCCATAAAGTGATTGGCTCCTATGCCGGGTCTAGTCTGTTATGCCTTTCTTTTAATTCCGTAACCATTCTCATGTGACCGCCTCGACTAATCTCGTATTTGTAAAATCTGGACCAACTTAGTCCATGACGTGTTTGCTGACTAAGGTGATCTGAGTGTCCAGCATTGAGTTCGTTCGAAATTCATTTTCCATTAGGTGGTCAAAATGAATCGGCGTTGAAGCACAATATGTGGGTCCCAGAAAAAATGAATTAACCCGAGAGCATAGGGCACCGAATGCCAAAACGCATAAGTAGACATAATGTCGAACAGCAGCCCACGGTAATTCTGGGGATCTTCAGCTGCACAAGATAACCTACTGTAAGCTTTTGAGTAGCAAAATTAAATTTCATTTTGTCTGGGACCCGCCTATTGTGCCTTCACCTGAATAGGTTGTAAGCGTTTCTTGGACTAGTAAGTAAACACTTCCTGTACGTTAGGTGAAAAGTTGGCATTCGCACAGTTCTAAGTAAGCAGAAAACCCCAAACCCCTTCACTGACATTCTCCTAAGAAATTTGTCAAGAACAGTAATTAAATTAACCTAGGCGAGCCGATTTTCAATAACATTAAGTAGTATTTTAGGCATAAAATGGTACGCAGACACCATATCGCTAGCCATGGCATCGGAAAAGCCTCTCGAATAAAGCAAAATAATATCGAACAATTTAGGTAGGGTGCCAACAGAATCATTAGAAAAGGCTCTCTCAGAGTCCCTTAATATGCTGAAAACGTTTGCATTCTCTCTCGCGTACCAATATGTAACCTTTGTATTGGATAGGCGAAACCAACCTTAGAATTGGCTTATTCGCTGGCTGGAACAGGCTTCTCAGTCGGCACTCGTTCTTGATTAGCTGTCGTAGCAGCTCCATCCCATAAATACTGCAACTCCCTGTGTACGAATTACCCGTATCTGATACTGTCCCTGATTGATGGGTTCGAGTTGGAATCCGAAACGTCAGGCGACTAAATCTCTTGTCTCAGCGATCGCATCTACTTCTCAATGACTTCTTGGGACTCGCATTTTCGCTTGTATCGGCAGCTCCAAGACTTACCCTTCAGACCTCAGCCGTTATCTGCAGTTCAACAAAAATGCTGGGAATCTCCAATTCTAAGAGGAGTGTAGGTGTGAAAAACCAAAAACGGGCAAGACACAATTGCAGAGAAGAAAACCACTGCAATGTGCTCCTTCTCTGTTAAATATTCCGAAACTGAGTACGTAGGTAGTAGCGAAAACATATCACTAGGGGAAGAATCGCTTAAACCAGTTAGCAGATTCGCAAACGCCGGAGAGTTATCCTTTGCAATGCATGGTGAAAACAACTGGGTGAAAATATAAGCAAAATGTTTCCTACCTTTTCCCTGATGAGTATAAAAGCTCATTTAATTTTCAACTCGGATGGCATGCAGTGGAGCGATCTTAAACTTTACCTGCTCGTCAGCTGTTGCCAGTTCTTAGACGAGACAGAGATCGCGTAATTGTTTACCATACTGACAGCTAAGATGTGAGCTAAATAAAGATGGTTGTGAAATTCATGGAAGACTTTGAAAACTCACAACAACAAAACCAGAAAATAAACGGGAAGAGCTTAGGGATCCATTGATGGATCAAACCCATCGCAGCTGCCTCAGGCATCGGCACCACAAGGTCGACGAAACGCGCTTGTCTGGGCTTTAAACTAGTGCCCGTGCTGTCAGTATGGTAAATAATTCCGTAGTTGTATACTGCTGACCACCTGTTGGAAGTTTGCGAATATTTTGCGGTTATTTGCAGTAGCTGATGGAATTCAGTTCAAATATTCATATTTTACTTTCAGACAGAGCCTGAAAAGGTCTCAACTTTGGCGCATACCCCCTCGTAGCTCATGGGAAATGGAACCCATGGTTTTGCGTCGCATTCCAGGGACATAAGGGACTGCAATTAATGTTAGCATAAGGATTATGGCATGGAAATAATCCCACTTTTTGAAATTTAGGGCATGACCAACTGTATTTCGCGGAGACACATCATTATTCATATGTTATGGCAGCAGGAACCATATAAGAATTTGTGACCGTAGGCAGCATCTTTGGTGAGCGTATTACTGTAAAAAAATATTCAGAATAACCACTGGATTTACGGACCGACCACATTAAAATACGCAAGCCAATCACCTGTTAGATTTGGAAAAATAGTTTCAAAAAGATTTGCGTTAATTGTCACTATATTTATATCGACATGTCCCACAAAAGCAATAATGCCCAAACCCAAATTTATGTCTTCGGATAATCTACTGCATTCACTCAAATTGAATTTAGCAACACTGAAAGCTATTATATACTTAGGCAAGTACGAAGTCCAGGTAATTTTTTTCAAAAATTTGCATTGTAGCTTGTTAGATTCCCCTAAACTGGTGGTTTTAAAAAGAAAAACTGTGTCGTCCTGGTTTCAGTCGAAATGATGTGTGAGTTAACTCTTTTCTCAAGAATAATATCGTCAGTAATCATTTACACATTCTGCTTTCCTTTTTGTCTTATTATAAGAAAACTGGTTTTATAAGGTCATTAATTGTCCTTTTTATTGAACAAAAAGCTTGGGTTATAGTTGGGTAGGTTTTTGTGTCTTACAGACACCTCAAACAGTTGAAACGCAAGTTCCAAACTCGTAATTTCTTGTGACACAAAACATATGCGTATCGTTTGGTTTTTGTATGGTGTGAAAACTGAGGGCTTGCTTATTTATCTTCATGGGTTAGAATTCATTATATCTGGAAATGGCATTTTTTATATTTTTAGTAGGTGGTGATTTGAAAGAATCCCTTCATTTTCAATCACTCGCCCAATCGACACAAACGGCAAAACATTTTTTTCTAATTTATTTCTTTACCGATAGGACTATGAAATTCACTTCTGGTGGGAAGTGGTTCAGTTTCACGAAAATGACAAGATCTTCCTCAGTCTGATCCTTTTAATTTTACTTTTAATTTCAAACGTTTGAAAACCATCAACTCTCGTCGGGCGGCTACTGACAAGCACTGCCGAAAGATTCTAAGTGACCAATATCTCTCGAGCATTTCATCGTCTTCCACTAGAGGTTGTCTTGCTTTCTTTCGAAACCAATTCATTTTACCAAAAACGTCTATGATAAATTTGTTCATCAAAGATTTAAAAAAGTCCAGGAGGTAAACTAACTTCAAACTTTCTTTGATGTCCAGGTATTTGTAGAGTACAATTGTCGGGTTTAAAGTTGTGACGGACCATTTGCATGTGCTGAACGATGAAAAGTTTGATTAAAGATAAGGGAACTCAACCTCACTTCCCTTAGTGAAGAGCGTGGCAGCCATTGCGGCCTCGTAAAGCACCACGAGTAAGGTACCAGATGCGAGCTAAATAAAGACGGTTGTGATATTCATGGAAGACTTGGAAAACTCACAACAACAAAACCGCAAATATGATTGTAAATTATCGCCAGGATTCCCCAACAGCCAAGCAGAAACTGGAAAACTCCAAGAACAAGCAGGGTGGTTGGAAGCCAGGGAATGGCAAGGGTTTTTCCGGGTTCCGTCTGACAGCGCAGATGTAGAGCACCACCGAGAACGGCCAATGCAGTTCCAAGAACCTGGGGTGAGTTTTAAAGGCAGCATTTCAATAAGGGGTGGTCGTTAAATATAAAAGTATTCATGCAAGGTCACCAGTTACCTTACGTTTTGGCCATACTCTAAAGTAGGGGTATCTTCGATGGCAAAAGAAAGGCAGAAAAAACAAGTTTCTTCATCCTACAGACTCCCAAAACTACCTTGCAAGTTGGAGACTGTCGTCGATGTGGGTTAAACATGGTCTATACTCGTCACTTCCTCATTTACTGTCATTGGAAGCAATTGCATGCGGTCACTTTTGATTCAGAACAAAAGATGACAACGACCAATGAGTCAAGGCTGTGTATTTTTTGGTTTCATGACCGTCATCAGCCAACCCTAAACAGTTCTGGATTTGACAACAAGTGTTTCAACGTTTTTATATAGATTTACATTTACATTCACTGACCAACCTCATGAACTGTTAGCTGGAAAACTGGAACTCATTATCAATAACACTAAGCATAGTGTTTCAGAGACTCCAGGATCTTAGCTTATTAGTGAACATTTTTTTGGCGGCCTGCAAAACCGCGTTTGATAAAAACGCTTAATTAGGTCTTTTGCCTTTTTCTTTCGATTATTCAATGACTTAACAAATTAAAAAAATGACATTTACTCAACTCATTTGACATATAAGATTACTTCTTTATATATACCTCACTGCACAAGGCATATGACATACTGATGATCGGTAACAACCGTAAAACAGCTATCTGCGTCTTGCCTGGTGCACCCTTAGCAACATACCTGTGTACTCTTTGTGGCATGTGTCCTATGATGCAATGTTCGTTTATCGCTAGTAGCAAGCTGGTTGGCGGACAGAATGAGATTGAGTGAGATACTAACCACACCAGTGAGGGTCATGCGCTTACTTGACCTCTATATACCTCACTGCACCAGGCATATGGCGTCCTGATGACCTGTAACAACCATGAAACAGCTGTTTGCGTCTTTACTGTTGCAACCTTAGTAATATACCGGCTTATTGGTCAAATTTTGTAGAGCATTTTAAATCGACAATAAAAATCTTTATTTTCAAAGCCCAACAACCACTGATAGAAAATTCAATGGGGTTTACGCCATTTAAAAATTGAATAAGCCCTATATGGAGGTTTGAAGGAACATATGGTTTTCCTTAAACTCAGGGTCTACAGTATTGCATTTTGAAACGCTCAACGCTGCTGCAACTGCAAGTTGTGTTCGAAAATATTGGGGAATTGAAAATCCGTTTCAAGCCCGAAAGATAAATTTTTCTTTACAATAAAATTTAAGATTAAGTAATTCTCTAACAAACGATTACAGGAAAAATACTTTTTATCTATTTTAAAACAAATTTGAATTTAAAGAGGCCTCGAAAATCAATGGGATATTTTTCTGTTGCATAAGTAGTCATTATTTTCTCTTGTGTTTTTTTCTGGATGGCCGGCCGGCAGGAGATTCGTTGAAAAGCCGATATCCCGTCGCGGTGAAAATATTGTGAGATTATGCTACACAATGCTAGTATTCTAATGGAAAACGAATTTCAGAATTTCGATTAGGATTTCATGCCATAGCCCACCTATCGTATAGCCGGGAATACGTCATAAATTCCGAGATATATGTGCATATTCATGGCACTGAGCCAAAAATTACGCGTAATGTCTGCCAATTCACTAACCGATTTCACTTCTATGCTGCTCTGGGTTGCGATCGTGAAAAGGACTTTTTCCACCATCACAACCAAATTTACCTGGCAGTAAACCTCGAAAAGGCAACTATGATGCTACCTACACGTCTTACGGTAGGCCGTGAAAGCTTGTTTTCTACAGAAGCATTCGGATGGTAAGCCAACGGCTGTTTTGATCGTGTTTTCTTCACATCGATGTCCAGAAAAAACCTGTTTGCCTCTATTACCTGTACACGTATAAAGTTTTGGCAGCGGCCACTATCCACGATCCATGTAGCTCGAACCACAGTCCAGAGCAGAAACAAAACGTTCCTTTTAGTGGCACAAATCTGGCTGCTGCGGGGATGCACGAACCCTACGCGGTCAATTGGGAGATGCGCAGCTCCCTCACAGGCGGTGTCATCCAATCAAGCCTGATGTCTCATGGAAGTTCTCACTCGGGCAAACTGTGCCCAAGGTACACTAGTAGTTGGAGGTGGATAACCTATCTAAAAGTTCAGACAAGCCATATGCCCCTATGGGCAAATGGTTAACAATTTGACGCGCTTGAATATATCCCGGTGCGCTAAACGTCTTAGCTTATAAGGTTGCCAACGGACAAAAGAACTCGTACCACTCAGTATGCCCAGTGCGTGCGTTTGTGCGCCATGGCCGACTGGTGGACTGAAGGTCAGGCTGCAATGGATCCTTTTTTATGTGACCTCTATGACACTCGCATTCCGAGCCACGTCAGTTGAAATGCCTACGCGTGGCTTCGTCCGCGCCAACCACCTGCGCCCTTACCCGTATTCGGTCTTCTTGAATTGGTCATGACATCGGGCCCTAGAGGAGGAGGAGGAGGAGGAGGAGGAGGAGGAGGAGGAGAAGGAGAAGGAGGAGGAGGAGGAGGAGGAGGAGGAGGAGGAGGAGGAGGAGGAGGAGGAGGAGGAGGAGGAGGAGGAGGAGGAGGGAGGAGGGAGGAGGAGGAGGAGGAGGAGGAGATTTAGCGTAATTCTTCTGCCACTAATTTACATGCAAGTCACCGTCCCTGCACCATCTTGCTATGGGGCACACGGATGACGGTCAAACTGTCATCAGCAAACGCCATCTTTTCTTTCGCAAATGCAAGATTCTAAATGGAGGGTAACTGACGATTTTAGCCATTTATCCCTGCATTTAAGGCAACGATAGAGGTATCTGATGGTGAAAAAAGTGGTGGAAGTTGCCATGTTCACATGCCTCCTCTTGAATGGCATACTTAAAGATGGAATGCTTTACTGAAATCGGGCTTTAAAACATCCCAGCGTATAGTCAAGGCGTGTTATCAGCAGAGAAAAAATATAATAGAGTGGCACTTTTTCGTTCGTTGACAAACGCTCAACGATCGTTGACGAGACTCACTCGTTCCGTTCTGCCTTGAGGCTCACTCTCGAGCCCCTCCCGCAGCCGCCCAGTGGCTATTAATAATAAAGGCAGATTCACCATGCTGACAAAGATAAGTGATAATGGAAGGGCTGTTTCTGACTCATAAACCATCATCAGCCAGTCATACCCAACCCTGGGTGCTGTGTCACCCGAGGCCATTCCAGTCTCCCTTGTCTGTATCGACATGGCTCATCTGCCTTTATTAATTTTTGTTTCGTTTTCCGTCATCATTCTAACATGCCCAAACTCAGGCAGGAGATATTTCAGGCACCCCACCGGGCTCGCGTCACTGAGGTAATATTTCTGCAGTTGATATGCATTGCTTCCCATTCTCATGCAACTGTCTTTGATCTTACCTACGGCCAAACGGGAGGGAATTCAGGGCTCACTAGCCAGGCCACACCAATTCTATCAACAGGCATCTAGAATTTCCAACCGCCTATAAAGTCCTGCGTCATTATATGCGTAAAGACCAGGACAAGATGGTTACACCGGAACTCAGGCAAATAAGTGAAGACGGCCCCGCGATGAACCCATAGGAAGAGGCTTACAAGCACCCTCGACCGATGTGGAGTCGCCCAACGCCAGCGGCCGTCAAGCTGCACAAACATCCCCGCTGGGGCGGACGCAGCGAACGAGAGAAAAAAACTCGATCTGTCCAAGGCCGATACGTTTAGCCTGTCATTCAAAAACCTATTCGATATTAACAGTATACGCTTTGAAAATGGAAAGCCGGCCAAACTTTCCGAAACGTCAGCGACAATGCAAGCCTATTTCGGATAGCATTTAACACTTATCTAAATTTCTTCCCGGAACTCTTATCTTTGCGAATCTTTAATATGACTGGTTGATGAGGGCTAATAAATCAGAAATGACCATTCCAGTCTCCTTTGTTTTTGCCGGCAATATTCATCAGCTTAAACATGATCCTACTTGGATTCGATTCTTTTCTGGTACATATTAATAAGGTTTATGCTGCTCAAATGTAAGGAAAATCTGTTTTTCGTTTAGACGAAGGGGAAATTGGATTTGAATTTGACACACTCCTTATCGTCTCTGATTCCCCACCTTAACTTTGCCTTAATTCAAACCTTCGCACTCACCCTAATTTTTTTTTAGAATTCAAAGTAGTGCTGCCTGTATTGCTGGCGTTTACTTTACATGTGTGCTATTTCTACAGACTTTTAACCGATTGCAATGGTTTGTTGTTTCCCGATGCGCCGGAATGCATACAAGCGATAGTTGCGTGCAATGTAGGCCATATATTGGGAGTATGTTCTAGCACCTCGTCACACTTGCTTATTTAGAATTGGACAGTTGTTCCGATGCTAATATTTTATCACAATATTGTGTACTATCCCATAGTGCCGAATTAACACCCAGTAACAGCCGATGACAGCTCACAGGATACACAAAGTTGTTTAAGCCACTGGGATGAGTTAATCTTAACGCAAGTGTAATGAACTGACGACCGTTGGAGTCCAATTTTAACGGTTATTGAAGTCCGATTTCAGTTTCCTGAACTTGGGTTGTAATCGTCACAATCATATGCATATAAGGATGTCAACTCAGCCTGCTTTTGATATCTCTCCGAGTATTACAGTTGTTAAGGTTTTTGTAAAATATTTTCTCAGTTAGACTCCAGATTCTGCTACGTAACAATAGTTTTCCGGGAAGCTTTCTATGCGTGAGTACGTTTCGAATTAACAGGGTCTCTAGACGTGTCTTCTCCATCAACAGTTTGACTCCAAATATTGCAATTCACTACTTCTGTTATTTTACTGAGTGCTGTGTATTCTGTTCAGGATAAAAAAAAAGTAGACATTAAATTTTATGAGTACTCCGCAGTCGCATTAGATGACTACCTGAATTTCCTCTCGCTGCAGTAATCAATTATTTATTTTTTAGTTTTTAGAACCCTTTTTTCGACATATTTCTAAACTAAAACAGTATAAATGGCACTGAACATGGCTGCTGACCTTATAAAGTCGTTGAAAATGCCCAGTGAAATTGGAAGTATTTCCTAGGCGGCATGAACAGGGCAAAGCAATAAAATAACTCGTGGTTGTAAACTTTACAAGTTTTGCGACAAAGTTTAGTAAGTTAGATAAAAAGGTTTAAATTTGAATGTATGAAAATATAAAACTTACTAATTCAGCGATGGAGACGGCAGCGATCTGATTTTTACGCTCGTAATGCATGCCAGAGCAAGTGTTTAGATTGGACTCTCGCTCCCAATGTCACAGACACGTGCTCCAACGTGTCTGCAAATAAAACAGAACCCAACGACAGACCTACAGCCAACAAACAGCAGTGAGACCAGTTTAGTCAGTAAAACTTGAAAATATGCAAACAGAAAGCGCCGCCGCCGATAATCTATTTTCTACAAGGTCACTTTGCTTTGTCAGCGTTTTCAGTCCGTGAGGAGTTGTTTAGATATTTTTGGGCTTAAATCACGAGCTCGGCTATCTCATGAAATTTTAACTGAAATCTTGAACTGCGTTTTCATTTTTAAAAGATTAATCAAGTAGCGTTGTAATATAACGTCTCATACAGCATAAGCCCAAGACATTTGATTCATATCAGGAATTCTTTCCAGACACCTCTGAAAACGAAATTGTGTGAAAAATGACAAAGTATGCAGTATATATTTAGTTTCCTTGACTTTTAATGCCTCTACATAGTCAAATGCTGTTAACTAAAAAAGCAGGACAAATATTCCATCTTGTACTAAGTTTTTTGGCAACAAATAACGCCTTCTTCAAATTTTAGGCCCAAAGAAAGGGCATCATTCGGTTTTCAAAATCTTTGTCAATTGCCGAATAAATTGCAATTCAACATGCTGTTGCGCTTTCATTCATACTAGCTGTATAACTTCCGTCTTAAAAATCACCCACTAATCTACACTATGAGGAAGATGTCGCAATTTTTTCATGGATGTGGACCATGTTGTATACATCATAAAAACCCTTAATAAATGAACAGATATGCTTATTAAGGGTAATTTTATGGTCTTAAACAATCTCATGATTAGAAACTTTTTCAAAAAAGTAAAAATAATCTTGCAGCTTTGAAGAAGGCAATTTGCCACTGAATAGGTACCATAAATAAGTTGCGTGCATGATTTCCATTAACCTGATTTGCATTATTAAGAGCACCGAAAATCAATGAGAAAAATTCATCCAGCTTATGCTGTCGTTTTAACAGAGTTTCACTTTTGCAGGTGGCTAGAAGATAGCTCGTTCAAACGACGGCATCCTGGCGTGAATGAAATCATTTGGGATTAAACTGCATGATAATTAATATAAAAACCCTCCTTTTCGAAATGCAAAACTTGGGAAAACAAAGGCATTGTGTTTGGTCGGTTGTGGGACATAGCCCAGCATCAGAATTAAACACAAAGTCCCCGAAGGAGATAATGTCACGTGGTGCTCCAAGGTGCTAATTCAGCACTAATGTGAGGCTCTTGATGTCAACTGCGACGCCCTACTCGTTGTCATCTGACTAGATGGCAAAGAAGAAACATGTAAATTCAGGTAAAAATGCTTAGTCAATACAAAAAAATGCAAAATACAAATGTTAACTTATAGTTAACGAACAAGAGCATTCAAGCTATTTCTGCTCAAAATTTAATTAGCCGGCTTTTGAAAACCAGTGTACCTTATCAACAACGTGATGAAAATTTAAATCTAGAGGCTGAAAAACGCGGATTCATGACCACACTACATCATTTTTGAGACAAATTCTTTTAGAAAAATAGAATCTACAGAAAGTTAACTGGGCTATCGCATATAAGGTTTAATCGGAAAACATCGAGTCAGGCATTTTGATAGACTAGGAACTTGCCAGAAGCGCTTAAAGATAAATAACCTCTCATTATCGCCTTGGGTCAACCCGGTAACTGAAGCTTTTACAAACGTCGGAGCGATTTCATTTACTGAACATCCAAAAGTTGTGATTATCAGTGGCCTGCTATATATATAAAGACCTCTTTAAATGTATATAATAAAAGACAACCCACAGCTGGTGAAAATACAGGAGATTTTTAAAGAGAATTTGTGAGTTTTCCTCGACGTTTAGTTCGTGCCTAATATATTGCGTACACTAACTAAATCAAAATAGGATTAAAATTCAGTGATGCATTTATTAGCATCCTGTCGAATCGACATCTTCTCAGCTGCTGCCTCTTAAAGTTACCAAATTATAAATATCCTCCTAACATAAATGAATCCATCAAAGCACACGGTCCTTGGAATTTCCGCAGATTTAAAAAAAGTTAGATGATACAAGGAAGACCTTTGAAAGAAGCCTAATTTGGACTTTTAGAACAGCAAACGCGACAGAAGCTGACCTTAATTTCATTGTACTTCCAAACCCCAAGCCACTGGTTTCTTCTTAAAATTGTCAATAACTAACCACACATTCCTCTTAGCCCGATGCAGAAGGCACAAGCTGTCCAGCCCAACCCAGTTCAACGCTTGGGACTTCATGCTTCCACCATTCAGCAACATCTTCTGTCTATCACAAAAAAGTCACGCGATTCTACTCCCGAGAGTTGTCGTGTACAGATAAAGTGCAGCCATTGGAAGCGATTATGTTTACCCTCTGTCCCAGAGAATCGTGAGCGCAGGACGGTGAGGTGAGCCTTGTGCTGCATCTACTGCACCCTTACCTCACCGGACGCGGAATCAGCCACAGTTTCGATCGAGTTAAATACCCCCGTCTTCACTGGCCACACACGATGTGGCCTCCAAACTGCATGGGGTTGATACGCAAATCGGGAATGAGTGGCTCACATTCGTGGAACTGTCATTGAGGTCACTTTAAGAGGGAGCCAGTCAGGCACTCTGCACCAACACACACTGGGCTGGTTGTGAAATTTGGGTAAAATTGTCAATTTTCAACCTTCCTAGGCATGGCTTTTAGCGCACAGTTATAGAATGAAGCGCATCAGATGATTTTTGGTGAGGAATATATGCTTAGTGTTGCTTGAACGCAATTTTCTCTTTCCCATGTGAGGCACTGATCCACTGTCCCAACTGGGAAGTCAAATGATCTTGGGATTGGGCGCAGTCTGTCTGGACATGCCAACAACTATCCCGGAGTACAAAAATGACCCACCAGATTGGCTCATAAAGAAGAGAATTGGCCACGTGGAGAAGGATCCAAAAACACGCTTCGCAATGGCATGTAAGACAACAATTACGTACCTTTGGAGACTGATTTTTGGCCGGGTTCGAGCCTAATGGAAGTATCGGTAAGATGTGCGGTGGTATAGTTTGACCGGCGTTGATCTAGCGCATGTTTGCACGCATCCGCATGTGGCCGAGTAGGCCCATGCGGTGACAAAGTGTGCGCAGGCATTTCAGTCTGCTGAGGTTAATGCACTGGGTGGATTTCGTTGCTGCAGACACTGGTTAGAGTAAGGTGAGCTTAACGTGTCGATATTCCGGTGACTTTCACTGTCATGGTTGCACATGTGGCCGGGTAGGCCCATTCGGTGACTGAATGTGTGCGGGCAGTGTGGGAACCTGAGTCGAGTGGTTTATTGCGGAGCATCAGACACCCGTTCGCCAGGCTCAGTGCTATAAATTCGCAAGTTACCAACCAGGAACATGCGTGGTGTGATGAGGACCGATGGGGATCGAAACGGCATTGTTGATGATGGGGTGTGGTGATGGTAAGGTAAGTGTTTCGCAGGGTATCCGGATAGTTCTCATCGGTGGTGTTGGTGATGATGATAATGGTGGTGGCGGCGGCGACGGCGGTGGTTGCGGTGATTTGGTGATGTGGATGCCGAGGATTTTGGTCCGTTTCATTCCTTTTATGTACCGTAACATGCTCTATCCCTTTATTAGAGGTAGTATTCTCGGAAAATATGCTACGATGAAATTGATTGCAATCCCTCTCTGGATTGGCGTATGTGGTCCAAAACTGCGCTCAAAACGGCAGTATTGTTGAAATAACACGTTTTAAACATTTCGAGTTTCTTGTTGCGTGAGAGCTTACTGCTGAACTAGGCATCTTGGTTCACGGTTTACCGTTGGGTGACATTGACTGTGATGCGATAGTCATTGTATGTGGTGTCGATGACAGTCACTGAATGACCGCAGTTTTGTCCGTGTTGATGGTGATTTCAAAGTTTAAATATCCTATTCAGTCACCAGGTTGATTGCGTAGTTGCCTGCGAAGAATTGGCTGTGGACACTGGTCATAAAGAGCAGCGTTGTGGACTGGATGCGTCGGTATTGCTAAGGGGGCCATTGACACCGCGGACGATGTTGACCCCCAGGGTGCATAGTAGACTAGACTCCATCAGCATAGCACAAATAAAGTCGCTGAAGTGGGTGTCAGTGAGTGCTCAGTCCCCTAGTAATCCATTGGTCGTGATGGATGCCGCTGGCGCTGTACAGTTTTCTTGAAGTGCCGGGGAGCCGAGGCACTCAAAAAGCCGAATTTTGAATGATCATCCGGAATCTATCGCGATGCTCCAGCTCAAAGGCCTTCATCATGTCCACAAAGGTGGTGCAGCTGGCATGTTCTGCCACCTCTTTTGTAGCTGCTGGACGACGAATACTCCGGGAGAAGTCCCTTGTCCGGATGGCCATTGAGACAGGCGAGAAGAGCTTTTACGAATTTCTTCCCAGGCATTTTCGTTAGCAAGAGTGTTCTGCAAGTTACGCAAAGTTCTAGCTCTTTTTCTCCACTTTTAGAGATGGAGGATTTTCACCTCGTTTAAATTCGGAGAAATTTATCCTTGTCGAAACATCCCCCAACCATGGCTGTTAAGATGTCTAGCATTCGGAGCCGCAGTACTTTTAGCGTGGGAGGACGTGGTTTAGTAGGTTTCTGGTGCTTTATGGCTGGAGCGCAGATGCATGGTGCGGGTTATCATTCATTTAAAAGTTAGTATGCTGGGCAAGGGTGACCTTGGAGATTGCGGGTGCGTGGTACTCGAAGACCTCGGACCCGAGATTCTCAATTTGCAATTTCTCTGTAAACTGTGATCCATCTTAGCCGAACAGTTTTGTGGTTCATTTGCTGCGGAGGCCGTAGACTGTTTTAATTGACGCGAATAAATTCTTCGTTAAATTGCGTTCGCGTATCTCTATATTTCCCCGGCCTTGAGATCTATTCACGCCTCTTGCAAGGATTCCTTCTGTGGCTCCCTAACCAGAACACGGGAAAAGGAACATCTGACCAAAGTAATGCAGAGGGCTCTGGGCATGATTTCAGGAAGCGAACATATTCCCCGCCCTAACCCTAAATCTACCGTTACCACTTATCTCAACCTTAAACCCAAACCTAACTCAAATCCTGATTTAATCAACGCAAAGACACGCATTGTGGATGGTTCCTCTTCTCGTATCGTGTTTAGAGGTGATATAAATCATCCTTACGAAAGCCCGCTTTGTTTGCCTTGGTACGGCAGTGGAGGTAGGCTTTGCGCGGCTTATACTTCTCTGTGCATATATGGCTGGGTCCTGGTGAGGACTGAGGACTCTCATGGATGTGTGGTTGGCAAGTGAACTGACCGTCTCCGCTGTGGATGACCTTCGGAGCCTGCACATCTGCCAGGTTCTGGGCAAATTTCCTGCTGCAATCGAAGCAGTGTGTTATATCCCGACGGGTGAGATAGAGGAGAAGGCAAAGCCGGTTTCTAGAAAAAAAAACACTTTATTCTGGGCCGACAGAAAACAGCCGATCTCAAGCTCATCAACTCTCGTCTATTTATTGAATTTTCGGGTCTCTCGAACATTCCGACCAATCGTGACGGAGAGCGTTCTGGAACTTTCTGGCCTGCACGTGGCTCGCATTGATTGGTCACCTCTCACGGTGGAAAACCCCTCGCGGAAACTTCTCGAATTTGGGCTGCACGCGTGCGTGGGGGCTTGACGCGTGCTCGGTGCAGCGGCGCATACTGATTGGTTCCCTGGTTGTCTGCGCATTTTTCTCAGTCGGCTTGGCCTATTTGGCGTGGGTCAACACGTGCCATATCCGCCTAGGGCCGCGACTCAACTGCGGATCCCGTCTCCGTAACACAGTGGGTAGGCAAATTTTTAGAGAATAGCATTTAGCTTAACTGGCGGTCGCTTACATTGTGGTCCCTTATGGGTTTGAAGTCGAAACCTCATCTTGGAGAGGGTGAGGTGACGATCTTTCCTAGAAGCAACTATCAGGCACCAAATATTGAGGCCGAAAGAACCGCTGCCGTGTCAGGAAACGTCTGGATTCGTTTACATAATCTGATGCAGTTGCTGACAAAGCAACTACGTCGGAGAAACTGGAAGACAACTGCGTACGCGAATGGACGAGCACACAGCAGCAGTAAGAAGGACAATAACTCGGGTCGTGGCTCATGCGGTAGGACCCGGCCCCACCTGTAAGTTTGATGAGGCCGAAATTCGTGCTAAGGACTGACAACCACATGAGCCGTGAACTGCCTGAGTCATGGTTATCTGGCCATCGATCGATTAATAAGTGCAAAAACCTCGCGGTTCCAAATTCTGTGTTGCGACTTTGCCTGGGCAAATTATTAGCAAGGCGGGAAGGATGCAGGTGACAGCAATCCCGGTGAAAGTGAGCTAAATTGATGAGTAAATTTCACGCCAAGACCTAACAACAGTGATGAAATCATGGCCATTAATGATGCGCGTAAGGACGAAAACAGCAATCATCGCATCAACTACGACCTCTCGCGCTGAAAACAGGGACTGCCAACGTTGTGAGGTCTGCTTCCGCCTTTATATACTTACGACACTTGTTGCCATCTAACGGCGATTATACGTTAAACGTATTTTAAAAGAGTAGGACTTGCAGTCATTTCAGTTCAATGTTTACTAAAAGCACGCATGAAACAAATCTTCCTTCCCTCCCCCAAATAGGACAACAGCACATTTCGGAATCAAAGACAAGAGAGACTGGAATAACCATTGCTGGCTTACTAGCCGTCGTCAGCCAGTCATATCAGCGTGTTGTGACCCAATGCAGTGAACCAGAAGATAGGGTTGCCGAATAACAATATTTTCGACGGGTGTTTAGAGCGAATGGCTATCCACACAACTATGTCAACTTTTGCATGTGCAACCAAGACGTGAAACTGATCCACAACAGGTTAAACGTATTTTAAAAGAGTAGGACTTGCATTCGTTTCAGTTCAATGTTTACTAAAAGCACGCATGAAACAAATATTCCTTCCCTTCCCCAAATAGGACAACAGCACATTTCGGAATCAAAGACAAGAGAGACTGGAATAACCATTGCTGGCTTACTAGCCGTCGTCAGCCAGTCATATCAGCGTGTTGTGACCCAATGCAGTGAACCAGAAGATAGGGTTGCCGAATAACAATATTTTCGACGGGTGTTTAGAGCGAATGGCTATCCACACAACTATGTCAACTTTTGCATGTGCAACCAAGACGTGAAACTGATCCACAACAGGTTAAACGTATTTTAAAAGAGTAGGACTTGCATTCGTTTCAGTTCAATGTTTACTAAAAGCACGCATGAAACAAATATTCCTTCCCTTCCCCAAATAGGACAACAGCACATTTCGGAATCAAAGACAAAGGAGACTGGCCTACTAGCCGTCGTCAGCCAGTCATACCCAACCCGGGCTCGTTGTCTTGCCGGTTTATATCGGGAATATTGACTGTATTCGTTGCTGAACGCTCACCGATCTTTAACGGAACTCACTCGTCCCGTTCTGCCCTGAGGCCTACTCTCGAGACCCGCCAGCAGCCGCATAACGGCTAGTACTAGAATAGGCAGAGGAATATTGTATTGGGTTGATGGCATTGCCGGAGCGTGGGGGTCATAAGAATATCCGTCTCTTGATTGGTAGCTATTTTAAAGATTCTTTGCAAACAATACTGAAGGTACTTTGAAGACTGTCGGATATTTTTTCTAAGGCGTGTGATATTTTAGGTACTTCGTGGGGGTTGTAAACGTCTCGTTTTAGACCTTCCAAGCCAGAAACGCTAGCATTTCAACTACACTGGGAATGATGGGGAAAAACTCACCGCATGCCTTCCTTCTTCGTGTCGAGATCGAGTGTCTAAACGCTAATCGTTCGCGACTAAGCTCAGAGAGGGTAAGCTGTTGTTCGGCCTATCTACCTCTTGTAAAACAGACGATCGTGAGCGATGGCCTTTTAGAAACTCGACTGCGAATTATGACATGATTTACTCTTCACAATTATCCACGTCTGTCAGTATTAAAAGCGTCTTTTCGGGTCCTGCGTCTGCTAAATTGGCCAATCTGGCTTGTGTATACTGTTGTTTATAACTTTCTTTAAAAAACGCAACTTTCATGAATGTTCTTCTAGTGATATCCGTCAAGTGATAGGCAAAAGTATGCGGCCTTAATTGATTTAAATTTGCCTGAGTGTATGGAATTAAACAAAAGATGGTGCTCAGTTCAGTTTACTTTACTCAGTTCCATTTATTTCGAGAGAAATTTAGGTGGGCACATTTGAACTCCCTATTTCAACTCATGATGCAAACTTTGCAACTCATGTTAATTTAGTCCTACCCTGCCGATGTGGGGTCTGCGTGTTTTAAAGAAGAAGCAGACGATAAGGTCAACGTTTGTTCCAAATAAAAACATGCTTCCGGTCTAATTCGCGTCTGTTTTGGAAAAGCTTCAGAGCAAATTAAATTTCAACCTTTAAAACTACGAATTGAATGATGTAACACTCTGGCTTGCGTATACTGTTGTTTATAACTTTCTTTAAAAAACGCAATTTTCATGAATGTTCTTCTAATGATATCCGTCAAGTGATAGGCAAAAGTATGTGGCCTTAATTGATTAAAGTTGCCTGAATGGATGGAATTAAACAAAAGATGGTGCTCAGTTCAGTTTACTTTACTCAGTTCCATTTTTTTCGAGAGAAATTTAGGTGGGCACATTTGAACCCCCTATTTTTTAAATGTAGCCACCTTCGAGCAGTGCAGCGACGATTTGAGTGAACTCATGATCCATCCACCCAAATCATTCTGCAGGTCCACTTCTTGCAATGGCATGTTATTGGGGCGGTAGACCAGGCAGTTCGGCGAACTGGCTAGGCCAACAGTTAGGGAGTTGCACTTGTTCACGTTAAATGGCATAAACCAAAAATTCGACTAATACTCACATCGGTTTAATTTGGTCTGCAAACGCCTTCCGTCAACTTCCTCCACGATGATGCTCTAGATCTTGATACCATGGGCAAACATTGCAACTCCGTAATCCATTTCATGTACGCATTCGATTATATATATGTTGAAGGGTGTAGGGCAAAGAACGGAGCCTTGGGAGACACCACTCTCAACCGCAACAGTTTGAGAGCGGCCGCTTAGGAAAAATTCAATCCGCATAAGAGTTTGTACAGAAGATGATTCGGAGTCACGCTATCGAAGCCCTTTCGTATTCAATATAGGCTGCATGCACCGTATTCCCGCTATCGATGGCTTTAGTCTACCGCTCTTAACTGTAGAGCAAGTTTGTCATACAGGACCTGCGTTTACGCTGGCAATCGGACAGCAGATGGTTTGCTCAAGTAACTACACAAAATGTCGCTTGATTATTGATTATCATTAATATTAATTATTATTATTATTATTGATTATATTTTTTAAATAATTGTGCTACAAATCAAAGGAAGGCTGACTGGTCTGTAGTTGTGTGTGGAGACCCTACTTGCGTCCTTATCCATGCAGATTTACAATCGGCTCTTCAAAGTGGGAGGGTTAAATTCAGTTTCCCAATTGAAAACTGACGGGAAAATTCTGACAGATGATGAGCTTTCGCACCATATTCAGTAAGGTTTATACGTTCAACAGTTCTCAGCAGGGCTATTGGATCGTTGCTTCGCGTACTCTTTCCAATGTACCCATAGTCCATTTTTGAGTACTCAATGGCACGGGTAAGCTGATTCTATTCGAATTATCGTCTTGTTCTGAGAAGGAGGCCGTTGACTCGATTTCTATGAATTTGGTATGCACTCGCGAATGCGAAGGTCCTCTCTGTAAGCGATTTATCCCACAGCCTCCACTTTTTGTTCACCTCAATTTTTAAGCCCTCTGTAAGCCATCGCGGTCTGCTTGTCAGACTCTTTCGTGAAAGTGAACAGTTGCTTGCGATGAGCCTTTGCAGTAATCCTCGGAATTGTTCCCAGTCCTCGTTTATTTGTCCAGACAATACGGATTCCTACTGTAGGCGGTGAATTTCTGCGTTGAAATCCCCACGCTAAATGTTTTTTTTGACTGTCATGTGTCTCTCGGACATTGAAAAGAGCGGGTACTCCAAAAAGCAGGACGACATGGTTACGTTTACTCAGAGGGGGCGGATATGGCACCTCATCAGTACTGTCTTGTGATTTCGTGGGGACAAGGTCAGGGCAATTGATCTGTTGGCGTATTGAGTAAGAATTAAATTGAGCGTCCTGTTTAGAGAGCGATCCTCGAAGGCCAGGTCTGAACTATATACGTAGGCCGAGCTCGAGGCAATGAGTAGACAGGCATGGTTGACCTGGACCACACACGTGTTGGGACAACCAGGTTTCTGACAAAGGGATTACGTCTGGATAAAGATCACAGACGTGAATCTTCAGCTCATCAAACTTTGATAACATGCTCTGCGCAATGGTTTTCATGAATTTTGATTTCCGGTTTACGGGAGATGTGCTTGTGGTGTGGATTGAACTTTCCCTGAATGCGTCAGCTAGTCTTCCGTACCGGACCTGTCGAAAGGAAGAATGATGGACCCTGCCTTACTTGGTTGTTGTAAATAACCAAATGGCGTTCCCCTTGCTAAGCCGCTTTCTCATTCCTAGAAGCAGCATGCAATGCTTCAGCCTTTCTGATGGTGAGAAGTCATGTTGAAAAAACGCCCAGGTTGGAGCATTTTATCCTAAATCACCTGACAATAATCAGTTCGAATTGCCCACTACTGACCACCACAACTTTAAGAGTTTAATTCTGATTAGTCATCTGTCCAATTTCAAGGCGGATGGCGTTGATCATTTCGATTGCCTCAGAGGCTTCCAAAATGATTTATATGTAAATTATATGGTACTTATATATGTAAAAATCCGCGTGGTCAGCCCAATGTGTGTTTAGTGTGGAGTAGCTGACTGGCGGACTGAGAGTCAGACTGCAATGGCTCCTTCTTAATGTGGCCTTTAAGGCACTCCCACTCCGTGGAATCCGAGCCAGGTGTGGTGGCACGCCCAGGGGCGGCTCTGGCCGCGCCAGCCACATACGCCCTCTCCCATCTCCGGTCTTCTTGACTCTGTCATGACACCGGGTTCAGGTGGGGGAGGAGGAGAGAGTGCGGTAGATGCAGCGCTAGTCTAATATCACTTTAAACTAAATCACGCGCAAGTCACCGTCCCTGCACCACCCTTCCGTTGAGCATACGGTGGATCTCGTCGAAACCGACGGTCGAACTCTCCTATGTGTAAAAATATGCCTACCTTTAGTGTTACTTAAGGATACTTGGGCTCATGTGCCTATCATTTATGCCTAATGTTCGCGCAACCCCGACATTCTCTGCAAATTTTTGAAAATTAATTTGAGGACGAGGAGATATATCGGTTGGTTGTGTTTCTTCGTGGGTTAGCCCCTGTCTCCGTCCTAACGACTTTGCCGATTTGGGATTAGAGTTGCTTTTCCCCAGTCCAACTGGTCACTATGTTATCATTTTTGATACAAGTAATTACTTAAGCTGCAAATTTTTCGCCACGGATAGTGAAGATACAACACTTGAATAGATCACGCCGTCGAAACAAAAACATGTGTAAACTACCTTCCGTTACGTGTTTGTGGATGATCAGGATGGAGTGGGGGTACCTAGTAAAATTCCAGACATTGGCCTTATCAGTTATGGTCAAGATTAAATTACCTAACAGAAAAACAAAAACGCTCGGTATCATTTTCAAATTTATTGACGTTATCGCAGCAGCTGAAGTTATGAGGGGAGACTATTGCCGCTACAACTAACAGGCCCCATTTCGTATAAGAAGAGAAGAAGGGGAAAACCAGTGGGGAGGACGGTGTATTCTGCACAGAACTATTTGAAAAGAGGTTGGAAGCAGTTGGCTGTCTGACGAGAGCACTTCCGGGCCGCGAGAGCAGCATGAGAAGTGTGACACAGTGGCGAGGCCAAGTGTGAGTCAGTCTTGAGTGTGATTGGCTGGTTTACACATGAGAACCAGACAGCCACTGGTGCGTATGTGCATATAGCGACGAGAGGTTCAGCATTGCAACATGCGCGCGGAGTCAGACTACTACAACGTTCTCAATCGTTTGACGGTAATTTACGGTCGTGATTAAACGTGAGATTTTTCTCCTCGTCGTTCTGTATAAGATCTGTAAATTGAACAGTATTAAATATTCTTTGGAATGGGGTCATTTTTAGGACGCACGGTAAATATTTTAGTGGTGGAGGAATTTCTTAGGAGTCATTTTAGATTTACAGAAGGATTGAAAACAGAACATGACCGGGCTACAGACACTGGGGGTCAACTTCGCAAAGAGTTTCATAAGCAGAACAAACGAGAGGATTTTAAATAAAAAACTTTAAATACTCACCCCTTGTGTTCAACCAAATTCTCAGTATAGCAAAAAACATTTAAAATCATATTTCATAGTAATCACACTCTGCAAACCTAACCCAAATACACAACCCAGGAGCGTACCCAAAACTAAGTGTAACAACGACTTGAAACCTAGCACTAGACCTAAATCAACCCATATTCATATCACTTATACAGCAAATCTCATCATGAATGTTCTGTGCTTATTCGGTAGTGGTTTTTTGCCTCTCAGATTTAAGGTCAACCCATGTACTAAGTGTTCCTGTTTACCGTTTAGATAGATATTGTTATTTGAGTACCCGGAAGGGCATTGTCATCAGAACAATATAAAATGAATGCGCAATCGTGTATATTTGTCAAGTTATTAATAGTAAGTCAGCAGATTGGCGATATCAGATGCCGAGAATCAGAAAGTTGAAAGTTGAGCAGACAGTGAAAAGAACTTCTTGTGCATTTTTATGGAAAAGGTATACGTTGAATGGCATTTGGGAATTTTTAACGAAATAAAAACTATCGCTCGTGGGAGAAACATATGCGCGTGAAGTAGGATTGACATGCTTATGAGAGCGTATCAGGCTTCAAAACGCTCTTCATCGTGAGAGAACTCATGTAATGACAGGGGCTACATTTCACCACCGCAGGTGTGATCATAATGCGAATTGACTAGCTATAAGCGTAACCGCAAAAGATGCTTGATAAGGGATACCGTCGCAGGCATCATCAGTACGCTTAGTGTTGAACGAGGAAAGGACCGTAGAGGTATCGAAGTCATGGTTGAAGTGCCAGAGATGTGACCATGCTACTCTCTTTGCTGATTACTGAGACCACCGACAGAGGGTCCCGACACGATCGTCAACAGTCCGTATTGGCTCGACACCGGGGAGAAGGTAAAGGCCGCAAACACCATCGCCCTAAAGAACAGTAGATGCGATGGCGGACAAAGTTGAAGCAGTTTGCAGAAAGTCCAAAAAAAGAGAACCACGAAGACCGAGGGAACCAACGGGGTCGTCAATATTTCCCAATGATGGTCGAACTCAAGCTGAAATGAAAGATGGCTCCGTAGATCTTCCTTATAACACAAAACGTGCAGGATAATCACAACTGCTTCGCGAGGGGATATGAAGCAGCATGAGAGGTTGCTTCTTAATGTAGAAGAAAGTATAATGGGAGATTCGACAATTGAGTAAGAAGTAAGAGATGTATTTCAAGGAGATTGACGGTGCACAAGAAGTGCTATATCAATAAACCTATTTATTTTTATGCAAAACAGGGGACTATTTGAGCTATTATTAAGTCAAAAAAGGAGGCAGAAGCCAGCTTTCAGTCTCCGAATCCATAGTACCTATTCGAGTAGGAGGTAGTTTAAAGTGTCGGAGGTAAGTGTTTCTGAGTAAGTTGGAACGTAGTACGTAAAAGTGGGAGGCTTTTCATATAGTTCTGTATACGCTTTCATCTCTCGCACCTTCGTCGCGCTAAGCAGTATTTGCTAACGGCTATCAAACTGCCGTTACTTGCCTGTAAGCTACCACTGGGATAGCCAATCACATGCGCTCGCAAACTGCTCTATCGCTCAGACAACTGACTCAAGTGACGAATATCCGACACACGACAGTTCGACCGTCGTAGTCCGACGATGTCCACCGTATGCTCATGGGAAAGTTGAGCAGGGACGGTGACTTGCGCGTGATTTGGATTTAAAGTGATAGTAGACTTGCGCTGCATCTACCGCACTCTCTCCTCCTCCCCCACCTGAGCCCGGTGTCAAGACAGAGTCAAGAAGACCGGAGATGGGAGAGGGCGCAGGTGGCTGGCGCGGCCGGAGCCGCCCTGGGCGTGCCACCACACCTGGCTCGGATCCCACGGAGTGGCAGTGCCATAAAGGCTACATTAAGAAGGAGCCATTGCAACCTGACTCTCAGTCCACCAGTCAGCCACTCCACACAAAACACACATTGGGCTGACCACGCGGTCCGAGTTATCCCGTCAGTTGGCAACCTTCCAAGCCACGGCTTTTAGCGCACCGTGATAGTTTCAAGCGCGTCAGATTGTTTATAGTGAGGAAAATGCGCTGAGCTGTCGACCTCACTCTCTCCCCCACCCCCACAATCAGACCACTGTCCGAGCCGGTCAGTTGTCTGATGCGGAAGCGGGCGCAGCTGCTAGTGACCTCGCCTACGTGTACTACGTCCACGACCTGACCCCGCAAACACAAGCACCAGGATTTCACACAACAGGTGGTTGAACGGCTTACATCTCACATGTGTGAGATAGCCAGAAGGTCACGTTAAGAAGGAGCCATCGCAGCCTGACTCTCAGACCACCAGTCAGCCACTCCACACAACACATTGGACTAACTGCGAGGTCTGAGTGTAATTGTCAGTTGGCAACCTTTTAACCGCGGCATTCAACGTTACCGCACTCTCTTCTCCTCCCCCACCTGAGCCCGGTCTCATGACACAGTCAAGAAGACCGGAGATGGGAGAGGGCACCACACACACACACACACACACACGACAGTTCGACCGTCGTAGTCCGACGATGTCCACCGTATGCTCATGGGGAAAGTTGAGCAGGGACGGTGACTTGCGCGTGATTTAGTTTAAAGTGATAGTAGACTTGCGCTGCATCTACCGCATCTCTCCTCCTCCCCACCTGAGCCCGGTGTCAAGACAGAGTCAAGAAGACCGGAGGCGGGAGAGGACGCAGGTGGCTGGCGCGGCCGGGTCCCCTAAGTCCTAGCCGCCCCTAGGCGTGCCACCACACCTCTATGTTCGGCATTTGTTATGGGAGCGCAACCCGAATAACGCCTGCCATGCCCTAATGTGGCCCCCGTGTTGGTCCACATCACACATCACACTAGTAGACAGGGGTGCGTGCAGGCTCGGAACTAGCCTCGCCTGGAGAGGCCTGGGTACCATCCCGCTCTTGTACATCATCAATTACTGCTACTGGTGTCCATCCATTTCTCCTCTAAGGCGGAACTAGGCATTGATGTCTTTGTCATGCTCTATACACTCACTATATACACCGTACAAATTGTTGACAACGACGTGACTTTATTGCAAACAGCTAAAGCTACTCAGTTTATTCCTCAGAAAATTTCCGTATAAACATCACATTCTTTTTATCCTGCGTCACTCATTTTATGCGCGGATAGGAAAAGAAACAGTACCTTCTAGCATGTTGAGATACCATCAATACAACTCAGCAGCTAGATTGCAAACCTATTTTGAGAAGAGTATTTTAGTCATTCTGAACCCCGGATGGTTTAACCCTTTTTGAACACTTGCTTTCTACCTTCACCAAAATTTGCTCACATTGAAAATCCCCTTTGCTTGCATAATTTTATGAAAGCACATTGCCTTTACCATGCTCTGCTATCCATCCTACCTTCACGCCCGGAGACCTTTCAAACTCTTGATTGACGAATATGTCTGACTCAGCATCCGCATGGATGCATTGCGATGAGAAAACCTGAAAGGTTATCTGAGAATATCACGCCAACACACTTCCTGTCTGATACCTGAACTAAGCTTGTACACAGTTTCAACTCTATACAAATGTATGTTTTAAATTTTCTAAACAAGTGTTTCTTCTTCTCTGACACCCTGTTTTTGGAAGGTCAAAAAGCACTGGAAGACGCCAAAAAGTGCTTCATTGCCCCATTAATTGAAGATTATACCGTCAATGGCTTGTACACAAAGTTGCACAGTAAACTGTAGCCTCTAGTGGCTCCACTTCGGGCGCCTTTTGTAAAACAAGGCCTCTAGCGTGGCTTTCATAGGCATATCAATGACAGTCGGGTTTTCGGCCAATCGCACTATCAAAAATGGCTAATTTACCCTTGCTCATGTCGCTCTGACGACCCTCACGCCCTTAGTCGGTACGCCGCTCTCACAGCGCCGGACACGTGTCTTCGTCCAGCTGTCCTCTTCTGCTAACCTATTCCATAATAGTTCTAAATCAAATACAACATCCTCACAGCTGTCTGGTGCGTAGGTCGATAAGAACAGTTTTAAAACGCTTTGATCCTAGAGACTACAAACTGTTTTCAAGCTTGTATTCAGAATAGCAATTGACCGGTATATATTCAAAATAAATAAGCTATCGTAAGTGAACTGTTCATTCATCATTAGAAAAATACGAAATCTAAACACTGAAAATAATCTTAGATTTTTATTTATTTGACAAGGTCGGTATTCCTTACCAATTCATATTTCTTTTTGGTTACATCTTTTGTAAAGAATTTTACTCATATGTCTTCCTTAGTACCTTAATAAACATTCGGTGTCGTTACTCTTTTTCAAAGGAGAAAATCCACTTTTTATTGAATTTAGTAAACATATTTTGTAAAATTTCAGTAGTATGGCCTCTTCAAAGTAATGGAAGATTTTTCCCGATGGATCAAAAGTTCCCAAGTAACACTAGCTAAAATAAGAAGACCTTTATGCCCTCAGTGAGGTAAGTAGCTCCAAAATTGAGGGGGAACTAAAATTTTAGCATTATTTTATAATGCGAAATAATTTGATTAACTTATTTACTATCGGGGTCGCCCGTAGGCTACGGCCGAGTTTTGCTTTTGGATCCAGTCTCAAACGTGCTGAACTTTTAACTTCACTCAGTCCCAATGCCCTAATACTGGTTATGTTGTTCTACTTCGTAGAAATCGATGTCTTCTTTTGAAGAAGGGATAGTAAGAATATTCTTGCCTGTATGACACGTGCAGCTTCCGCAGACCACAGGCAGATACAGATCAATTTTTAAACCTTGAAATGATTAAAAATCCCTACCGACTTCACAGCCCCTATTTTCAAGTTTTTAAACCCATTGTTGACGTCCACAGTGGTTTCGCCATCTCTTATCTTGGCTCAATCTTTAGGAATTGAATCTTCCGAAGTCCAACGACCAAAAAGCGTTTTGCACACACCTGCATCTATTCCATCAGAAATCACAAGAAACCTAGGGCAGATGCTTACTTCAAAACGCATGCTCGTTTGTAGTTTATGCTTCTCAAACAGGGAAGAAGTTCGATTTCTCTAGCACAACATCTCGATGATCGCCCTCCATACCTCCTAACACCACCTCCACAACAACTATGCGCATCCAACTATCCCCAGGTCTTATAACCAGGCTGACAAACCCAGTATATCAATATTGCTTCCCGCTCAACTTAGAACGCCATTCTCGATGAAATCCTAAATCAAGTGTTCTTATTGAGTTAGTGCACCTTGGTTTTTAGCAGTGTTGACCCCTGTCTACACTTCATTTTTTGTACCTTCATGTTATTCAGGAGAAAAAACTGCTGCCTGAGGGATGATATAATTTATGATCGGGGAAGGGCTAACACAAGTTCACTTTGTTTGCAGTCTCTCTGTCTATTTTCGGAACCGGGATTCTGCCCCAGGCAAGAGTGCATCCGTGGACGGTTGCTCACTGTCTGCCGAAGAAGTCAACGTGCGCAGGCTGCAGAGACGGTGCCATAGCCCTCAAGGTAAGACCTTGGATCGGGCTCAGATGCCACGCACTCCGTTGAACTGGAAAACAGATTCCATCGTGTTGGCACCTAGCATTTTTGGAAGCTGTTCTGAATGCAAAACACTAGTAATATTTCTCTTAAACAAAGAATAATTTTGCGGGATTTTTATATTCTGGGGTAGTTTATTCCATATGGCTATGGTGTTTACCGAAAAGAACTAATGATACTTAACTCTGCGAGCTAATAAAAGAAATTAAAAAGACATTGCGATGACTGCTGCACCGTGATTAATCAAGCTGCCTCACAGTGGTAAGGAGATTTAAGAAATGACTATTCAAAAGCTTAAACAGTAAAAAGAGTCCCTTCTGTAATCGGCTTAACCACAAGGCATAAATGTTTATAAGCCCACAGCGTTCTTGATACGTCAGATTACGGTGCTCTGACAATAAAACTGTTTTTGTAAAGAAGTGCTGGACTGATTCTATTTTCTTCCGTTCACTAGCGCGCAGAAGGCTTAATGGCAACGAGCAGTATTCTAGGCTAGCCCTAACGTACATTTTATAAAAGCGGAGTCTAATATCAATAGTTTTAAAATTTCGGAGGATAAACCCGGTAGTTTTGCATGCTTTGTAGACAATCAGGGCGCAATGCTCTAAAAGATAAAGACCCTTGAAATATGATATGTTCAGACCCTTAACAACGCCAGGCACATTAAGATCGTGGCTATCTATGCTTAGTTGAGGCTGATGGTCATCGCCAACAACCATAATGCAAATTTTTGCCAAGAAAGCTAAAGGCGCCATACGCAGCACTACTGAGCAAAGGCCTAAAGATCATTTTTTAATAGATCAAGCGTGGTGTCGCTATCTACCGGCTTGTATCGAAAGGAAACTTTTAAATCGTCGGAACCCATAAAGGGCCTTTCATTCCGAAAGAAACCTGGTACACCATTGACAAAAAGACATAATAAGAGCTAGCCAAGGACACCTACAAGTATAACTCCACTCCTCACACGTGCGGGGTTTGAGATAGCATTAAATATATTAACGTGGGTACGAGAGCTCAGGTTAGAAGATTTAAATTTCAGAAGTTTACCACATTTACTGAAGGAGGAGAATTTTAGGAGAAGGAGGCATGGTCAACACGATCAAAGCCTTAATGAACTTGAAATAGACCATGTTAGGTGCGAAGCCATTGTCCCTAGATTGTTTAACGTGATCAAAGAAAGAGCGCTGATAGGTGTCACAAGACCTTGTTTTGAGGAACCCATGTTGGGCTGCACTCAGTAGGTTATTCTCGGTTAAGTGATACGTCATCTTATCTCTTATCATGGTCTCCAAGAGTTTTAAAGCTGTGAACAGTGTTTTGATTGGCCAAAGGGCGTCAAATGACGTAAGTTGGCCGTGTTTGGGGATAGGTAGAATGTGAATATTTTCCACACACTGAGAAAGATTTCACTTTCCTTAGCTAGATTAAATATCTTACACAGAATGAGCCGGAAAATATCATTAGCATCCGCCTTTGTAATACTGATCAGTACGCCATCTGGTCCAGGACTGTGAGCTTGACGAAAACGTCGAATTGCTACGGTTACGCCCCAGAGGGTAAAAGTCATGGTTTCGAGGACGACACCGATCCAACCCCGGATAGTCGGAGGGAGAGCGGCCGAATTTTCAATAAATGTTCTAGACAAGAAAATGTTAAAACTATCAGCCGTATATTTGTCATCGACTTTAGGATTGACAATGGCGTTTAGAACGATGGGAAACCATGTTTTTCTATGGGTTCTTATTGCGGGTTAAAAAGGTTTCGTGTTATTGAACGAACAGTTTTCGGCATATTTGACCTCATCGGCTAGCCGCTTTTCTTCGAAAAGCCTCTTAGTCTGCTCAAATTACGTTGAATCAAGGGCGGAATGGAAACGTCGTTTTGCAATTTGAATCGACACGAGAGTTAATGTAACCTACGGTGAAAAAATAAAGGGAGATAAACCTCCTCCGAGACAATAATTTATTTCTTACGGGGAACAAAACGAGAAATAAGTGGATCCAAGACTTCGTACAGCATACTGGTACAGGTGTTCACATCCTGACATGGAAAGTAATTAGACCAGTCGTGGGAGTTAAGATGTATCAATAATTCTGTCGAAAGTGCTAATCTGAAATCAAAGAAAAAGCTATATTTTTGGAAAACGTTCCATTTGTTTCGAATTGTAGTGTACAAACAAGGATGTCATGTTTTGAACTCCCAAATGGGCCTTTAGATGACACTGTCAAAGGCAGGCAACCACTGCAGAATATTCGATCAAGTATGCTTGATCCTCGGGTAGGGAAGTCAACAACCTGAGTCCACATGCCGATATCTACGGCCTCGTGTACGTCCTCGAAAGTTATGGGGCCGGAAGGGAGCGGAAACCATCGAATATCAGGAAGGTTGAAATTACCAGCAATTAAGCAATACTTAAAATTTAAGTCAGCTGTGGCGTGAAGTGCTTGTGAGAGAAAAAGTTCGTAATCCTCACTGATATTGGGCGGGTGATAGACAGCCAACGAGTAAAGAGTTCTTTTTTTAAGGTAATTTGAAGCCAACAGCTCTCTTCAAACCCGGTAAATGGCAGATAGTCTAAGGTTCAAAATACCAGCGCTTGCTTAACATAGACACAGCTTCCTCTACCATAGCTTTCATCATTTCAAGTACAATTTTAACCTATAAGAGAGAGTTCCAAATCGGCTACGGAAGTTTTTGTCCATGTTTCAGTTACTATTACAATATCTGAACTGTGGACGAAGACTAGAGTCTGAAGCAGGGACGTTTTTATTGAACAAGGATCTGGCATTTAGAACGAACAGTTACAGTTGGCAAGCTGATTGTTTTTGAGGAGAGTGGCTTAAATCTTCCAGTGGTTGACGGGACACTGAACATAGGGGGCGGGTGCTCCCGTCCCTGTTCTGGAAAAAAGGTTGTGATAGCACGCGCCTGATATGGGTAAAGAGGAGTAAAACATGGAGGTATAAATGACAGACAGGGGGTGGCATGCCACTCCAAGAAGCAGAAACACAGAAGGATCTCGCCATTTGGATAACATACAACCTGAAGCATTCGGCGCACTGTTGCAAGGTGGTTGAATCCGCCATTTCAATGCTGTACGCTATCAGGCGGGCATTTTAAGTTTTCGATGAAGACTGCTTTTCTAAAGGCTTTGGTTTGTTTGTAAGGCGACATCTTGAATATGCAAACCAAGCCTGGCAACCGTTGACACAGCAGGACTACAACCTGCTCGAAAGGGTGCAGCGGCGAGCCACAAAATTATTAAGAGGTCAAGGTGAACTGCCATATGAGATCTGCCTTAATAACCTAAAGCTCTATACTCTTAGTTATGGGAAGTTGCGCGGAGACTTTATACAAACCTTCCGTACTTTGCGTTGCATGGATTGCACCCTCCTGTGTTATGGTTTTTATCCAACTAGCAAATAGGACTCATCTCCGAGGTTATCCATTTAAACTACACGTGCTCCAAGGAAGATAAGATATGAGGAAGTATTTTTTTCCCCAATGGTGTCATGAAACAGTGGTATAACCTACCTGAGGCGGTTGTAATATCCCCGTCTGTGAATACATTCAAACATCGGCTTGACCTGCATATGTTGCAGCAACACTAAGACTATGTGACTAGTTAACCTTAACAATGCCAGAGTACTTCGTAAATCTGCCTGCATTCACTTGACTGTAACTTCTTTGCGTTACTTCTTATTGCGAATAGGGAATTTAAAGGCGTAAGCCCATTTTCCTCAAATGCACTGAACTGAACTGAAATCTTGGGTTGCAACCTTTGATTGCAAACTTTTTATTCGAAAAAATAGTTGAACTCAGCTCCTATTTTATTGGTGACTGGACGTTCGCCAATCGCTTGCGGAATACACTCTTCGCGAGGTTTCTTAACAGCAGCTGCACAGTGGCCAGTAGTATCGGCATTAGAATACTAGCTGCTGACTGATGACGACTTATAAGCTATACAAGGCCATTCATATCTCCCTCGTATTTTTCGGTAATGTCCTACTGTTGTACTTTTATATCGTCGGCAAACAAGACAGCTTTAAAATCCTTTTTCCAATACATTCACTGGAATAAATTGGGAGGAATGGTGTTCCAAAAAGAGTTCACTGTGGGACACAGTTTTCAATATTTACCCATTACGAGATAAAATTGTGAACAACGTTGTTCACTCTATAAGAAGGAAAACATTCGATACATTTAAGCACTCTTCTGCAAATTCCTTCTTGCAAAATCTTTATAAGGAAAGTCGCTATAATAAATTATCGGAGACCTTACTTAAGGCATAAAATTCAATGCATACTTTAGTGCCTATGTCAGTGGCCTTTGTCCATTTCTCGTGATTTTATGGACTACGTTAGAGGCAAGAGCATCCTCAAAGAAATAAATGCTGGACGTCGAACAGTTTGTTTATCCTTCTAGAAATTGCCAAAAAATATCAGAAATTTTCGCCGCCTGGAGTGCAGTCATATATATGCTACAAGTTGCTTAGGTCTTTACTCAGACTACGCGTCAACGGAGCATGCTTACCCTTCCGTTTTTCCTCACAGTATTTAGAGAGAAAACTTATTTGAATCCAATTCAACAGTCGTAAAAACGATTAAGAAGGATAACTTATACACTATGAATCAATCAATTTTCTGTTTTTTTAGTCCACCTAAATAAATTTTCTTCTTAGCAGTCATTTAGCCTGATTATCTTAATAAACGAATGGGAATCTTACATACCGATTGCAGTGCAAATGCATGTTAGGCATGTATGCGGAAGGAAGGTGAATAAAAAATGAGAATTTCTGCTCAATGTTTGTTTTGCTTGTGTGCCAGCTGATATCCTTGAGCTATTCGCAGGCAAACTTACTCGCGCGGAACCAGTATATTTCTCCTACTTTTATTTAATTGTGTCGATGCATTATCAAAGTAAGTTTAAATCAATTGCACTCTGATTTATGATGGTGTAAAATTTAAGGTCAGACCGGCGATAATATTTTAAAATAGTAAGATCGTGTTAAGGTCGGTATAGGAATCTGCGACGTTGGAGGTCGTAGTTAACTCACAGAAATCTCATCACCTGATTGATTAACAACTCAAACTTGATATGCTTATAAGAACGGCATTGAGTAAGAGAATGATCCAGAAGGCGAAACTGCAGCCAATTCGTCTTTTTCAACCCTAGCCGATCTATTTGGAAGGTACTGCAAAAGAAAATCAAGAAAATGATAAGAAAGTTTAAAGGTTTCTTCGGTTTTTGATAATAGTGATGCAAATTTCCCAGCAAATATATGATACTTATTGAATAGTCATTACTTGAGTGTTTTCTGCCCTAATCGAATTCAAATTAGCTGCCGTGTGAGAGGCGTGATTCTTTATATTCCATTGAAATATGATTCAGCAGAACGCGAGGGGATTAACTTTCCGCGTTAATACTTGAAACGGGATATATACGAGGTTTCGACTGTTGACTTTGATTTGATCTACCATGTGCTCTACAACATAAATGTTCAGGGATGGTGACTTGCCGTAGACTTGCGCTGCGGCCACCACATCCCCTCTTCCCTCACCTGTCCATGCACAGTGTCAAGACAAGGTCAAGAAGAGCGGAAGCGGGGTCAGGTGCAAGTGGCTTGCGTACGGGATGGGGAGTGCCATAAAGGCCACATTGAGAAAGAATCATTGCAGCCTGATCCTCAGTCCGCCAGTCTGCCATCCCACATAAAAACACAGTGAATTGACCACGCGTACAAGTTTTCACGTACACACATTGGACTGACTGCCAGGCTTGAGTGTAATTTTCAATTATCAACCTTCGAAGTCTCGGCTCTAAGCGCACTATGATAGTATCGGGCTCAGATGTTAAATTTAGCCGAGGAGTCATGTGTAGAAGGAACCCAGGGACACATTTCCCCCTCATTGAGAGATGCTGGTTGAAAACACAAGTAAATATGTGTCGCAGCGCGCATCTCACCTCACATAGCTTGTGCCTCTTTGCCACACAACCTATAACAGGCCACTGGTCACAGTCTACACCTGACTAGAATGTGGGATATACAGCGCAGAATACTAAACGTATCACATTTTAATTTTACGTGAAATTTTACCATCCTCCAGATGCATTTTATCTGCACAATCTACCCGGGGTAACCGTTTAGTTCTCCTGCATGCTATTGAAAATTTACCTGGGTTAACATTAGGAGTTTATTTAAATAACCAGTTAGAAAATGCAAACTACGTTTGTGTTCTTCGGAGACATTTTTCCTGGTGGCTCGTCTTTTATTCGTCTTGAAATTTCTGGCAGTACTCTTTTAGCCCACATGTTTCTCGGCTAACGCTCTTTCTGTGTTAGCCACATAAATCCGAAATTCTAGCAGTGAACGTGATAGATTGATCTCTCAATTAATTCGAGTATGTGTATCCGATCATAATTTATCCGCATTGAGCAACAGAAGTTGAGTTTCTGTGGATGCTAAATTATTCATATGCCTTGAATGCAATTCTGTCCCTTGGACTCCTCTTTTCAAAAGGCGCCCTTCAAAGTGAGGTTCCCTGTGTGTTGACCTGAAGGACTACATCCAAGAGAGATTTTTAAGGCAACCCTATGCCTGAATTTTCCAGTATCAAGCCCTTCGGCTTAAAGTTCATCAATAATCAAGATGTCTTGCCACACCCCAATGAATCTGGTACAAAGCTGAACAGTGCTGATATTATACTTATTAAAGCTTCTTTTCTTGTTCACTAGTTCCTTCCAAAACTCGCAACTTTTGAATTTTTAAAGGGTCCTCCTGGTATTTGAGGCAGCTCCCTTGATATAATATTGGTCTCTTATTGTATTTCCATCATCCTCTGCAGAGTCAATCTTTGCATTCACTTTTTCGTCCCCCCTTTTAAACTAGCATCGCCAACTCTTGACAACCTTGATACCTTTCTCCGATTCTGCAACCCCGACGATGGTCTCCAGGTTCAGTTGGTGATCAAGGCGGGTTCTGATGGTTATGCCTCTTTGATTGGTGGACTATGCAGTCAGCAAGGTCGCATCTCGATGATGATCTCATGACCTCTACTGTCCCCTCTTCGTTTTGACCCTGGTGTCCACGATGAGTTCCTCCTCTCTCACCTCCACTGGTGGTTAGAAACAGTAGCTCTGATTGCTATATTATCTCTCACACGACATGGAGCGTTCCGAACCCTCATACGTTGTCAACAACATCACGATACTATCACAATGCATCTAGCTATTAATTTTTTAGTGAAGCAGTTTTTTCTCCTAATTTTTTTCAAATTAGCGGCTCGCCGAACTCTGCCCCCGATTTAACCGTATGTTTTTATTGCTTCTTTTTTAGTTGACCGTATATGTTAAAAATTGTTGAATTTTTTTTTAAAAATGGCAAATCGTTCTAAATCGGATATGCCTACCTTGTTATTCATTTCTGCTGTTAATATGACTGCTCACATAGTGCAGCAATAATCCACTTTGTATTTATTTATACCGCGATACTAAGTTCGAAATGACGAGGCTCTCTGGGCCTTAAATATACAATTTATTTATTTATACCGCAATTCTAAGTTTGTAACGATGGGGCTCTCTGGGCCTTAAATATACAATTTATTTATTTAACTTTCATGAACTTCACTTACAAGATTATCAAATGTTTGTTCATCCTCTTTCAAAAATGGCTGTCTATTTTTGGTTTTATGAACAACTCCAGGTATTCTAGAATCGAAAAGCGCTAAAGAAATTTTATGGAAAACTCTTATCGACGTCATATTCAAATAATGTCTGCAGGAATACATACCAGCTTACTAACGTCAGATTTATATGGTTTTTCGACTAAGGGTGACTACTGTTCACTTAAAACGCATTAAAATTAGTTCAAATAATCACCGAAATTTCAGGTTTTACGTTGAATAATCGTTCATACACACTTCGGATTTTATTATTGGTTATTCGTGTCCAATATTTCCGTCTTAAAACACGCTCTCCTCCCTACCAGCACCAGCCCCGCCTAGCCCAGGGGGCCAGGTGGGGCTATAAAGGGGCCAGGTGAGGCCAAATGGCGGGGCCATGTGGGGCAAAGTCGACGGTGTGGCCCCCTCTGGCCCCCTCACTGGAAAAATTTGCGCAGCAGGGCCCCACTTTTTTCTCGCAATAGCAGCCCCCTTTCCTTTACGCCGTACGCGTTCGGCACATAGCCTTCCCCATCATAATCGACCACTAATTATGAACCCCTAATTATTGTTCTATTAACGACCCAATTGTTTACAATTAAGATGGCTTCCGTTTTTTATCCATTCAAGCCAATCCTGTGATGTATCCACTCACGCATGACATAGTAAATGTGCAGATAAATTAGCAAAGTATTTTATTATAAAAAATAATTAAATAAAATATTTACAGGCATTGGGCAAATTTAGTCATCGTGTGTCCACACGGCTGCTGTTTCCTTTTAGATATACCTTCTTTAGAATAATCTGCCAGTATATAGTTGATCACCAAGTAGTCTATTTGCATTAACGAGATTAGTGTATCAACATTTTACTTTAGAATTGGTTAGTTTTTTTTTCTTTATCCGTTCTAAGCAGCAATATTTGTACCATTAAGACAGAACCAGGTGCAATAAAGGAGACCATCTCCAAATAATTTACACTCACATTTTTTACTCCGAGTATAATTACGCCCATCAGCAATGATCACAAGAAATTTCAATTTTCAAAGCACACGCCTTGTGTTCTTACAGGAACCGAATAACATATCTAAAACCTCGCTTAAAAATATTTAGTTCATCCTAAAGCATACTTTTAAAACCGGTTACTTTTCGCCCTTCGTCATCAGCATTTGCGTTCATATTACTGGTATGCCGAGGTCTCACAAAAAGGCGGACTACCCTTAAGTCTACCACACCATATCTTTTCATGCGTACCCATGTTATTCTTCCTTAAAATCTGCTGAGGTACTCTCATAGAAGCGCCTTATCATCAGGATGAAAATACCTTTCTGATTCTTGTCCCTTTATTGAATGCCTTATAAGAAAATGAAGCTTCCGTGAAATTTCACCTAACATTCAAGCTAGGAGGCTTTTTCACAGCTTCATTAAGGATTTCCATTTTCTGAAAACTCTTTCATTTTATAATTTTTGATATAATTCTTATAGACGTTGTATTCGCGTGGAAATGTCGCTAGCGGGTCGTCAAAAATTGCCTACGTTACAAATCATCAATTTTAAATTTATTGTAAACCTGACTTGTCACATAGAGCATTACTGTCATGATTGTCATTACTTTAACATTCAACTCATTGTTTGGTTTTTTTAGATATTTGAGGTAATAAAATGTTATTATTTTCATCTTTTATCACAGTTTAATCTTCAGTCTTGCAGCTTACGCCAATAGTTACTGAATAGTTACGCATCATTTATTTGGACCAAAATCTAAATATTTAACCAAATATTCTGGCTGCAGAATAATATTACCGTTTTTTACCAGAACAGACCATTGGCGTTATAAAGTGTAATTAATAACCTAAGTTTGACCTTGGCAAACATCGTGGTGTATTCAAAAAGAAGCGGAAAATGGCTAATGTAGCGTATGTCACGACCGTTTGTGGGATTCTGAAGATCGTTGAGGTTATAACCTCACTCATAGCACTGATATGTTCTGCTATCTATGGGCCATTTAGCTTTCCTGGATTTTTGATTTTCGTCGCCGTAGCTTCTATCTTAATCGAAGCAGCATTGTTTACCAGCTACGTTTTTCAATTAAATGAAAAAATCAACGCCCCTTGGTTTTATATCGTAAGTTTTTTTCTCTAATCGTATGATTTAACTTAATTTGTAAGGATGATGCTAATAAGCTGACAAGTGTCTTTAGCAGGAATTAGATATCTATTTCCCGGAGCTGAGGATATCCTCCACTTATATCCCTGATAACAAAATTTCAGGTATACTTCAGGTAGTGTGTGCCTAAAGTGTGCTTTCTGCAATGTGAGATAGTATAATGGTTTAAGCCGTAGGGTTCTCGCCATGCATTCGTTTTCGCTGTCAGTGCACCCCTTCTATGTCCTCGGAATGCATTGGACGGCGTGCCGCTATTGGCCCTACTCACCCTTTCTGACCTTCCTACACCCCTCCTAAGTGTCGTTGTTCGAAAAATCTTGAATATGACGGCAGAGGCCTCACTCGGGAAGCTGGGGAATATCTATTTTTTTATCGCCGAAGATTTTCATTTGGTGCAGCGGCCTCCCAGGCGGTAAGGAGAACAAAGGCCGACGACTTTTATGAAAATGCGTGGCCTTACGTACTACAGGAATCCCTGGAGTTGGGGGAAGGACGTTGTGTTTATTTGCCATCTAACGCAAAAGTCGACTGCAGAAGGCATATTTGTGATACCACTTTGCTATCAGGGTATATATATATATATATATATATATATATATATATATATATATATATATATATATATATATATATATTCTGGGCAAATAAATTCAACTAAATATATAAGGATATATTTTAATTTTAAAATGAAAATAATACAAAATCAGAAGCTTCAATTTTTCTAATGAGTATTTTTAAATATTTTAAACGTCTGTTTTTTCGCTTAGTAATGTATACCTTTCATAAGGTAAAACTGTTAAGTGTTTATTTATTGAGTTCTTGAAAAGAAAGAAAGGACTTTATGCCATATTATAAGAAGGAATGAATATTTTCGTGTAGATTTTCACATTTATTTATCAGTTAAGCATATTTTTCTGAGAAAGCTAGATATTTATTGCACTCATGAGACTTTTGTTCGATGAAACGTCTCCGTCTGTGATAAGCACTAACAACCGCATCACAGTTGAAAATTAAATAAATGTGACTATCAGACTCTTCACCACAGGTTTTACTTAAGTTGAGTTGTAATATTAACTATCGTGCAACATAATTGCAACATATTTTAGTGACGACAAGATTTTGACAGTGGAACTAGCTTTTTCTGGCTGCCTGTAAAATATTATTTTTTATGATATATGAATTTTCATATTGGGTTTCGATCTGTAAGTAAATTTAAAATTATTTTACACAAAAAACCGATCAAAATATCTTATCTCGTTTATATTTGGTCGGAATTTAAATTGTATTTAAAGTTTATACAATAAGAAATTACATCTTTCAGCGTAGTATAACAGTTTTAATTCCCAAATGATCATGAACCAGGCCTCTGGTCCCAAGTGCATTCAAGATTCCCAAACTGCAAGCAAAATCTTTTTCGTGTGGAAAAAAATCACAAATTTCTATACGTTTTTAAGAAGACATCACATAGAAAACTTAAGATTTTGAGGTAGTAATAGATCGTGTGGTTTACTTTACTAGCAGCATAAATAGGTTCGATGTATCATAAAGGAGTATTGAACGGTTTAAAATTTCTCATGATTAAAAACTTGTTAAAACGGAAAAGAACCCCTTGCAAAGTATAACTTTTAAAGTACGGAAAAGAATATTTTTGTTCATATTTTCAATAAACAAGTTCAATTTATTAGTAGAACAATTCCACAGATTATCGTTTTTCAGGCGGTCAACATCAGCTCATTCATAAGTGCGTTTCCTGACGTGATTGAAATAATTTTGGATTATGTTAATTAATTCTTACTTAATCAAATGTCCCCATTTAAGTAGTGTTTTAGAACTGGAAAGGCATTTCATAATTTCAGTTAATCTGTCACGAGATAGCATATCTCTTGTTGTAAGTCAAAGTGACACACTGAATGTTGCACTTTATTGAGATTATGCAGTTAAAGAGTGTATTAAGTTTTTATAATATTATACGTATTATTTAATCAGTTGCAGTTCTGAGTGTGTTCATTTTTTAAGAACACTCTCTTATTCATTTTACTTTGTCTCTTTTTTAAAAGTCAAATTTTTCTGTGCTTCCACATGCAACTTTTGATTTCCGCTAGTTTTTGTCCTCTTCGTTCGTATGAACATGTGCGATGGTGGGTACGAATGTGGTTAATAAAAAAAACAAAAGCATGCAGTGCGCTATCTGGTTGTGGTTGAAGATTTTTTAGTCCATCACTAGGCAGCCTTTCAGTCAACAACCCGATTCGTGTTGTTCTAGACTCGGACGCACCAGATTGACTATATTAGGGGCATGCGCTGGTGTTTTGATCTCCCCCTCACTTCCAGCTTTCGTCCACCATCTGAGCCTCGAAAACAGGTGGTCCCAGTGTCGGAGTCAGCTACGTCGGATGGACGTCACTACGTCCATATTTAGTAGTAATGGGTCAGTGAAGAATCCGTACAGCCCCTTTCAAAGAAATACACGACACATTTTTTCTCATCCTGCAGTTGTGTTTTGTCGGTTGCCAGATGGAAGCGAAAATAAGCCGCTGATTGCTAGTAACTACTTAAACTCAAAAACTAAGTCTTTAAAATATGCTTTGGAATGAAATTCCTTGTTTCTCTAGTTACGTGGGCTTTACTTTGTTGCGCAAAAACAACTTTAGTCTGTTTGCCAAAATTTCATTGTATGATATTTTTCTTCTCAGGAAAGTTAACTTATATTGATGTTTTAGTAGCCCTTTAATGATGCTCAATCATAAGTCTACATCACAGAGCAAGTAAGGTGTGTCAGAATGGATGCCCAATAACTTCAAGGATAAGATTTGACCGATATCTTCATGAGGGTGGTGAAACCTGTCAATGATTAACATATTAAATGTAGTAGGTAGGTATGCTTCTTTAAAAAAACCTAAAAAAGTAATACCAAATTATTGAATAATCTGGCATTATATTCCCTCTACTGCTTAGAAGACTTAATGTAGACAGGATTGGCTGTGATAACCATGATGCAATCCACAGGCCAGGCGACCAGAAGTCTGCTATCACCTTTTTTGGTACCAGATCCATGCACTACTGGTTCCAATACCTCACGTCCTGAAAGCATCTTAATGTAGTGATGCTCATAAACTGGAGCACTCTGAATAAGAAAAAGACTATTTCTGTCATATTTAAATTGCAGACTAAAAGGCAGGGGTCTGATTCTAAGTTCATGAACTCCATCTTTGACCTTCAAAAACTTTCCCTGCAGTCACCCCCTCCTCTCGTCTTAGCTTATGCAGTATTTTGACGGAAAATTGAATGGAATTTTTAGATATCAACCCTTCAAAACATTTTCTGTGGCTCGTCACCATCTGCAGTCGGGGCCTTTATTTTGCTACGTTACATGCAGCTAACGCTGTCAGAATAGGTGGATTTTCTTTCATGTTATTTCTGTAATTGTAGCTGTTCACTAATTGATCTGTTATCTTGTGCTTTTGCTTTTCGTACTTCAGTGATCTATCCTCAAAACTTTAACCTGCAACCCGCGGGAATATGCATTACCTTAAAGAAATGCAATATCGTTCTCAGTTTAAAGTAAAGACAGTTGTGTGGAGTCTTTACAATTTTTCAAATGTAACTACTACAGAAATTCGACCAGAAGACAAGCAAATTTACACGTTTTTATTTGAACATTTCGCAGATGAAAGATACACTTACTAGATATCTGAAACAAAAAAAGAAAACATTTTATCCCCAAACATAAATATAAATAGCCACGTTCAAGTGTCTTAATGGATACTTTTGTGCAGCAAATGTCCTCAATTCCTGCGGATTTTGATCTTCCTCCATTTCTCGTGTGGGAAAAATATTTTTATAATGGCAATACACAGAAGGTAAAAACACTTTTGTTTCGTTTAAGAACGCACCAGAAGACCAAACTACCATGGGGCTTACTCGATCGTTTTACAGAAGATTATCATAAACCTGATGGTAACATTCGTCCCTGTTAGGATGAAGATAACTTGAAATAAAAGAAGAGTCCTGAAGACCATTAAGGAGGGCTTAATTTGGAAATGCAGGAACACAGTACACTAAATGTGAGACAAACCGACATACCAATTTCTGGACACCCGTGGGACAATAAATAGGCCCTTCGTCTGGAAGCGCACGGCCTCTTTAACGGGGGATAGTATGACTATGAATTCTAACAATTCAATTGTTTAGTCAATTGAGTTTCTATGAATCATGCTTCTTTCAAGCATTATTGAAAACAACGTTTAAGTTATAAAAATTAATGTAATGTCAGGTGAACAAACGTCTTTTCCCACACTTATGTAATGCCTCCGAGAAATTCTCCCTGCATTGCTCTCGGTAGAGAAGTTGGAGTATTTTTTGTACTTTATAAGTTTCCCATGCTTTCTTGGTCCAAACAAGAATTTTGATTGTAAATTTGTATAGTATATATTATTTCTGTACTTATTAGTGCACAGACGCATACCATAGAAGCGCCAATTACGCAGTTAAGTCTCAAGCGCAGCATGTTTATCCAGGAGCCTATGTTTTTGCATTTACTTATAACCGTCAAATCGTGATTATTTTCAAATCATGGAGTTTCCCTTGCCACCAAATCTCTAGTCGTTCCAGGATGATTAACGCAAATTTTATTTTATATTTTATTTTAACGTTTGCTATTTTATGTTAAATTTGAATGTAAATGTTGTTTATAGCGCAGATTAAATACTCACTGTTGTTTTCTTGCCCAATGTTTTGTTCTAGTCAATCGCTTGTGGAGTAAACACTTAACGGATTATCCCACTCACAATCCACTGCAATATTTCATAAATTCTCTTTCCCACTTTAGGACCTCATGACATCGGGAGTTCTTGGATTGCTGAACTTTATTGCCTTCTGTGTTGCCGCGGCTTTTGGAATTATTGCGGCTTTTGGCGCTGCTGCGGTAATGCAATATCCTCCATTTTGCCTCATGTTTTTCTCCGCAAAACACTGTAACAAAAACCTCCAACCATTTATTCGTGGTCTCATCCGAGGTAGATATCGCTAGATATTTTGTCCCAACTAAGTTATCCCAGAAAAAAAAGACCCATTAACTCGCAGTGTTCATTGGCGTTCCCTGGCCATTTTTAAATTATGAATTTTTTTAAAAACGTGGAATATTAATGTGTGTTTCGCTGAAGTACATGTCATTAGAATGTTAAGTAAAGGAGGCTAAGATCAGATATGTCACGGCTTAAATTATATTTATGTTCACAGTATTCAACAAAATTCGTTAAGTGGTGCATATTTGTAGGTGGAATATATTTATCCTGTAAAATTTGACGCTCATTAACAAGGAACAATATATCAAGCCAAAGCACACTAGATGATTTTAGTTTTCTTTGGGATACCAAAGTACGAAAAGTATACAATTTTCATAATTTCAAGAAACAATTCGTATGCATGTAATTTCTTGAATTACTTCTGGTAGTTGTTAGAAGATTTAAATAATTTGTTTAGACAAGATTGATTTTGCCCTTTTAGGAGTCACCTGATGCCCACACAATCAATAGTTTAGGCAACTAAACTCAGATATCGTAATATAGCTTCCAGAATATACAAAATAGTTCATATCCTTAACAATAAATCATAAGTCCTGGGTAGCGTTTTTGTAGGAGACCTAAAAGTGGAAAACGTTTTGACTGAAAGTAACATGCATGAAAATATGTGATCTTGGGATATGAAATTACATATTCCCATTTCCTTAACCTGACTCTCAAACTTAACCTTCCTCAAGCATTACCTCTACCTTTAACTTAACCCTGATCCTAGACTGGAATGGGCATTTCTGGATTAATAGCCTTCATCAGCCAGCCATACACAAACCCAGGTTTTGCGGCACCTGAGGCTTGAACTCGCGAACTGTTGGTTAGAAGTTCAATGCACTACCTACTGCACCACGAGCTTGTTGTGTTGCCGGTTTCGATCGGGAATTTTAACAACGGTAGATGGGCGATCGAAGATTGGTTACAGGACTCACTATGACCGTTGTGTCTTGGGTCTCACTCTCCAGCTCCGCCAAAAGCCGCTCAGCGGCTTATTTTATAGGCCGAAGAACATTACCGACTAAGACAAGCGAGACTGAAAGGTGCATTGTTGCTGTCTGGAAAAATTATAAGCAATAAGAACTTCTATATGCGTTTCAGACTTCTTAAAATCAAACGAATTCATCGCCCAGCACAGCATCGAAGATGTAATGTCCCATTGATTGATTATATAAAAATCCGATTACTCGTAAAAATTTGATGTGCACTGGTGACTGAGGATATTCTTGGCAGAGAGCTAACATTTGTATACGTGCTTTCATAAGTTTACTACTACTTGCACTGACTATGCCAGTCTAGCCGGTCTGGAGTCGTCTGTAGTCTATGTGAAATGATTCAGAAAGTAAGAACAGAAAAGAAAACACCTAAAAGCCACCCACGTTAACCTCAAGCGCTCCTGTTGGAATGCCACCTCAGCTTGTCCCAGATTTACAGACCCGCGGTCGCTGGACTGACCCCAGCACAGACACCAGCGACGCCATGCAGTCACAGCCGTCTGTGAGCGGCTTGAGCTCATCATCTCTCGGTTTATGCAACACCAACACGCTACAAAAATCGTGACCTGGCTTACCCCCCTCCACTGTCTCTCCTGTATTCATTAAGTAGCGCGTTTGTACACGCCTTGATCCCGTAGTGGTTACAGCTTCGCCTGAAACATCTACGCTGAGTTCACTACGGTGTGTTCCATCTTTTTGTTTTACCATCGTGGGACGCAAAATACACAGAAACAGAAGTGAAAACAAAACTGCGTACATGTTTATATTTTAGTAAATGTCCTTGGGGTAGGTTAAGCTCACCGAGGTCATTAAATCTCAACCGGTTTAGATGTGCTAATGCAGTATTCTTTTGTATAAACCGCTAAGTAGTAGCAATTACTGCACAGGGATTAAACTCCTGGCATAAATGTAGCACAGTACCAACTTGATTCCCAAGTTATGTTGCTTCCGATGCATGCAGGACAGCCTCGCTCCATACAAATTGTGACCTTAACTTCATCTTCTCCCTAGAAAGAAGAAACAAATTCCATTCCTCCCAGTCATTTTACCTGAAGTTGACTTTGAGCTTTATCATTTGGAAAGGTTATAAGTTGCCTTGAAAATAACTCTTGTAAGCCTATAAGGGGGCAATTATCGCCTCATTCAGATTCCAGAAGGTTGTAATTTACCTTCAATCTCTTGTCCAGAGACCTTGGAGGCGGTCACTTAGCCACGAGCAACCAATGATAGCAAAGTACCCTCGTCAAATACAGGGGCCATGGAAAGGGTCATTTCGGGCTTATTTACTGACCTCATCTGACTATGTCCCAACCCCGAGCATTAAGGTGTCCCCTCATGCCGACATTAAAACCTTAAATTTTCTTTGAGTGACCTACATGCTGCGTATAAATAAATGAGTGGTATAAAAATATACGAAAGACACATGATAGCAAAGCATGCATTCCTTCTGAAATGGATGTATGAGATTAACTTTTCTGCCGTTCATTCGAATGAAACTACTTAAAGCCATTTAAGTATTAACGTTGCCCGTGACACTTGTAATAATCATCGAGAAATCTTTCTGACTGAATGCTTGTTAAGGGTCTCACTTCTAGGATTGGTATGCCCATCCGCCTTGGCTTTACACGGGAACGTCGATATTTCAGTAGCTTTTGCAACGGTCCGTACGTTTCGGTGCCCAGCATTTCTTGATCCTTGTGGCTTTTCTTTCCCACCTCCAGTTCTTCTTCGCAGTGATGCTGGTAGTTCTAGCGGTTGATGCCTACTTCCTCTGGAGAGGCAAATCCAGTCAGCCCAGCTTCGCTATTCCCCACACGAAGGGGCCCAGCTACGTGGGTGAAGGCCAACCAGTTGCTCCGAGCGACACACCCAACAAAATTCCGGACTATTCAGCTGAGCAGTCAAGGATGGAGCCATAGTAAGAGCTGATCCGCAGACCAGCCTTCCATTTTCCCCCAGTCACGCAAGTACTTTTACAACAAAAATGCTACCAGAGGGTCTCGTGTTCAGGCAGCCTGTTTTTCAAGAACCTGCCTGAAACCCGCATGTATGCACCTTAGCTAGTGCGACCGTGTATGAACTGTACTCAAAAACTTGTGCTCTCTCTCTTTATGCTGGTTTTCGTGACGTACGGCTTGAGTAATGACATGCGGGCACTCGGTCAAGTTGGAGGATGACGGTAGAGGCCACTGTTCATACACAGGTCAAAATAATTTGGAAATAAGGCCAGCCTATGAAGTGGCGAGAAAAAACGGATTAACTGTGTGCGTTTGCACAAACGCCGACCTTGGTTGCAGAACAGCTAAATCCTAACCGTCATAACTAATTGATATTGTGCGTTTGCTGTCTAAACGCCACTGATTCTCGGCGGTTAGGTAGGCATGACACAATACACACGCGCCTGGAGGCCACCGACAGCTTTAGGCTTAATCTTTATTTTAGCTGCCAGGCCAGGCGTTTGTGTCCTAAACCACCAAAACTGAAGAGACATGTTTGTTTTACTATAATGTAACTCCAATTTAGAGGCCTTCGGAATGCACTTGAGAAACCGCGATTAGGCCAGTAAAATGCAACTAAAATCCGGCGCCAGCATAGTTAGCTTAGGACGAAACCCGAAACCGATGGCAGTTATGCATTTATTATCACTTGTGTAAACCAGTACCGACTGGGCCACAAGTAACTGATTGAACTTGTGTGCATGTCAGCGGGAGTCACTTGGGGTGGACCCAATGCACAAGTTCACATTAGGCGGTAAGAATGACAGGGAAATTAGTTCAATGAGAGGCTTGAATACTATTGTTACTTTCCTCTGTTCAAGGCACACTCTTTTTCACATACACAAACAAGGAATGTCTAGAATTCCATCTCGTATAGGGAAGACTTTGGTTGCACTTAGCCCGGTCCACATTGGCCACAATGACTGCCCTACGATGGTTTGAAATTTAATGTGTCTTAAAGCTCAAAACTGCAGGAGTCAACGAAGGCTTCAAGGCCTCATTATTTTTACTGTTGGATATATAAGATCCTTATCGTTACTCCCACAGTGGAACCAGATAAGGGTGGGGCCAGGTGTTTCCTCGATTTTTGTGGCAGTTCATTGCAGCTGTGTGCGATCAGCTCTCCCAGTGGATCCTGCCTTTCCTTGTGTGATTTCGAAAAATAGTCAATTTATCCACGGCAAATTTACGATTTCAGACTTCCGTCACAGATCTCTATCAATCCACTCTTACACCCTTCACAGTACAGGGGCAAGGCAAGATCAGGATGACCGGGCATTGTCGTGTGCTCTGTGGCTAGAAGGCTTAAATCACCGCCTCTGTGCGTCAAACCCGTACTGGTCCCTGTTTCACACAGTGGGGATATTTGAGCTCACCTGATTGAAAAAATAAAGTCCAACACTCTGCCTTACAGGCCGCCCACGGCTGTATGGAGCACCTAAACGAAGTTCGGTTCATTGCTACAGTCACTCGTTACCCGTGGAGTTTCGTTTATCATACTAAACATCTATGCATCTCTTGAACCGTCTTTTACTAAAAAAAAGTTAGTGAAACATAAAAAGACAAAGTCCTGCTTATTTCATATTTCTAATCCATAATGTCTTAACTCTTAACTTTAGGCGTTGACTCTATTTCTCTGAGTATTTAGCCATAAACTCTGCTCAACTGGGCTCAATATCATTTCGTTACGTGAGATTGGAGTTAACTGACCTACCCCTGTCACTAAAGGGAGTGAAAGTGATTCCGTTTTGCCTTGTAAGACCGGTCTTGGCCTGCCGAAAGCATGCGTGGGGTGACACCCTTATCGTATCCTTTAATCAGTACAAGTTGATCGACGTTTACGCTATGTATGCTACTATGGCTGTTTAATATTTCACATGTACGGCTGAATTTGAGAGGTACAGCCAAATAAACATGCCCAAGTTGTGCACATCTTTGCGACTATGGGCTTAAGTTGAGTTCTGGTTTCAGAAAAATATTATTTCACTTTAAGAATTCCTTCGTAGGATGCACACATAAACACAACTACCGATACATATATAATTAACTTGCCTACTTATGTTTATAAGTAGAGTTTAGTTTTACAATTGAAAACGTTCTCTCGTTATCTTCAAACCGTCCGCATGTTTGATCGCACTTTAAAAAAGCATTCGGTTTACAGGTCACACATATATTCGATCAGTCATGATGGGAGATACGTAGGTAAGACTTGGTCGTTTGACTACTCTCTTCCATTAAGCAAATTTGTGCGATAATACGTGTGGCGGTTTTGAAGCCTTTCAGATGTCATTCGCTTTCAGGCCACATCACAAACTTCTGTTTTCGTACTTCTCCCGCTGACACGTCGACAAGTAAACTGGAGTGACTGATATTGATGCGGATGTAGCTCAAGGCTGACAATGAAGAGAAGCACTTCTGGTCTTTGGTCCAAGCTTTTTCGGAACTGAGTTTCGCGAGTGAGGTCGCGGCTATATAGTTTCTAGAATAGATATAGAGTTAGTCGAGGGGGCTGCATTTCAACTAAAACTTACGGCTACAGCTCTATTATTACCAATATGGTTAGCTTGAGGGTAAGAGTTTGCTTTTCGATTATGGCAGTGCTCACCTCTGGTCACATATATGTTTTTGATGAGAGTTTGTTTTGGGGTTTCGTTTAGAGTTAGCTTGGTGGACAAGGCTATATTTAGAGTTAGAAATTAGTCCGCAATTGCAATCCGGTTTATCGTTACAGTTACGTTTTGGTTTATTCTATCCTGTTATTCACATTGGTTTCCCATATTTCAGTATTCTATTCGTATATTATATTAGAGTATTATATTATTTTGCCTCATTATATTTTTAGTGTTGTGTAATTGCTGTGCCTCCTTATCGCATATTACTTTCTAAAGGTATCCGTGTCTTTGATTTATTCTAGAATTCTTTAGCCCATATAAAAGTGTAGTATATTCATATGTTTATTTTTTTCAAAGGCATTCAAGGTGACTTATGGCAAGTTTGTGATTCGCCATGATCTAAAACAATCTAAAGAAACTAGTCAGAATAAAATATTAAACCTAGGCTGTTTCAATTTACATTCGGTTAGAAGTCACACAAGGAACTGTAACAGAGGAGTTCTGAATAAAGAGCGCGCTTTTGCAGTTGACGAAAATTTAACTAAAACAATGTTCTCCTGTGTCATGCCTCACTTGGAGTACTAAACATACCGTTTTTAAGGACTTGACTAAACGTCCCTTAAGCGGTTCCATTCTCTTAATTTGAGGCGCCAGACAGTCTGTAAATCATTTAATACTCTACCAACTTGGGAAATAAATACTTTTTAGCAAATTTTATTCGCTTTACATTGCTTAAAATTATGTCACTTGTTTGCATTCTCAGGACGTGTCCAATGTCGAAGAAGACATAAAAGTGTACGCACAAATTGTCTCCAGGAATTTCAGGACATCATAATAAAACAACATTTTTCTTTTCTCGCGTGTCTTCTTCCTATTTACTTTTGCTCGTGGGGTTCTGCTTCTGCTACTTCAGTTCGTCCAAAGTGCTTACGTAAATAGAACACAACAAGGATAGGCATCTATGAGGTTTAAATTCTAGCGTTTGATCAGCGGCGGTGTCATAAAGGGTAGTTTTGTGTCTATCCAACTGAAAGGGCGTTTGCCCATTAGGTTACCGGACGTGCTGCTCCCGTTGTATCCTAATATTTAAGATAAAATCGTTGCCTTTTCGAAGTAAATTGCCAACAGGTAGTTAATGTTATATATATACATACAGTTCGACCGTCGTAGTCCGATGATGTTCACCGTATGCTCCATGGGAAAGTTGAGCAGGGACGGTGACTTGCGCGTGATTTAGTTTAAAGTGATAGTAGACTTGCGCTGCATCTACCGCACTCTCTCCTCCTCCCCCACCTGAGTCCGGTGTCAAGACAGAGTCAAGAAGACCGGAGGCAGGAGAGGACGCAGGTGGCTGGCGCGGCCGGGTCCCCTAAGTCCTAGCCGCCCCTAGGCGTGCCACCACACCTCCCATGTTCGGCATTTGTTAGCGGAGCGCAACCCGAATAACGCATGCCGTGCCCTGATGTGGCCCCCGTGTTGGTCCAACACATCTACCACGTGGCCCGTTAGGGGGCACTAATGTTATATATACATATATACTTGCCATCCCGACACAGTCCCCACCCCCTGCAGTCTATCTTGCAGGAATATCCAGCAGAACGCCAGCATGCTCAGCACCCATAAATACTGTGAGGCGCCGTCCAGAACGCACCTCCAACGATGGAATCTTGTTTGATTTTGAAAAGTCAGGGCATAAAACTTATTGTTCCCGTGGTCGCCTCTTCTTCTAATTACATATATACATATGGTAATGTACTGAAATAAAGGCATCATAAGAAATTTAATTAAATTAAGTTGAGTTCTTTGGAAACAAAATAACTTTATTGTGTAAATTTTCGAATCTGGTGCACCAGTTCGTCGTCAGATAAATGGGAATGTACAGAAAACAGTTCACCTTAAACAATGCCTAACACAAGATTCTATGGTTGGCTAAAGTTTGAGCCAATAGACATCCAGAGTTTTAAGTTATCCGAGTGATAGTGGCTGTTTTCGCCTCCACTTGACCTTGAGACATTTGTAAATGGCATCTTAATCGATATGCATGCTAATGCATGCCTCGTCTGAATGCATTGCCTCCAGGAATTCGCGACCCTTCCTTGTTGGGCAGGCGCCAACGATGTGGGTATCCTCCCATGCAAATAGGTGTCCTGTGTCCAGTGTGTGCATGGCTACCTGAGATAAGGGGTCTCGTCTCCTCACCGCTTACTGATGTTCATGTAAATGGGTGGATAGAGATTTCCCGGTTTGGCCACAATAGATTGCACCACAACTGGTACACGGTATTTTTAGACGATTTCTTTTCTATTGAAATAGCCAACCCTGTCCTTAGGGTGTACAAGCTGGGTGCGAAAAGTTCTTGTAGGTTTGTGCGCTATTTGTATATGGTGTTTCTTGAGCTGTCTTTCAACGAGCTCAGATACATTCTTTACATACGAGAGGATTCGCCAGTTTGCGGTATATATATATATATATATATATTGCTAATAGAAGCGAAGATGCGCGTTCCCGGAAATAAATGAGAAGAAGAGGCAATCACGTGATTGCCTCTTCTTCTCATATATATATATATATATATATATATATATATATATATATATATATATATATATATATATATATATATATATATATATATATATATCAGAGGACGCGGGTGATGACCGCCAACTGTCAAACGTCGCCCCTCGACGAGAGACATGCGAACTGACAGCAATTACTCTCCTACGTCCTGGTGACTACAGCGATGCTCCCTGTGTGTATGCGGGTGATGAGTGCCAAAGCCAATTAAGGACTCTCGCACCCCGTCCTCCATACAGTGTACACTATTAAGGGAAACTCGTGCAAACAACGCTGTGTTAAAAATGATTGTCACCACCGATAAATAATGTGAGACGTGGTATGATAGAAGCTTGTATGCTTTAGAAACGTCAGCTCAATACACCTTTGGTCCCTGAGATCGCTTCTATTAGCAATATATATACCTATTCAAAGTTCGGTCCCTATCACATGCAAATGCGCGAAATTCGCGCGACAACGCGTGTAACGTAAAAATTGCGCACCTACAAGTTATACAGCCTTTAAGAAACGGCTGTTCTTTAAAAGAAGGCTTTGTTAGGTTTACAAAGAACCATTTACTTTATCGAAAACCATGAAATCGAAAAACAAAACAACTTTGACACTGGTCAATTATTTATGGCCTAATAAAACGAACAGCAGAGAAGGGTACTATGATACAAGGAAAAAATAATATAAAATGATAAGACTGCAGGATAATAATATTTTTGATTTTCCTTTAGCATGTTATACTGCTGTAAGCCGGGAAGACATAGAAACTACTAAGTTCTCAATGGTTGTTTAGTCTATACAGTCATTTAGTAAAAACTCCAACTTTTGCTCCATTGAAATGAGCTTCCTTGCCTGGTCTCAGTTTTCGATGAGATTTAGGTCCGGACTGTTGGCAGGAGGCTACAGGAGGTATCCTACCGTTTCTTGACGTGAGTATCCAAAAACTCAATGATGGCGGCCTCGCAACGAGCGTCCACCGAAAAGGATCATATTCCGATATCATACTTAACTATGAAAGGAACCATCCTGCGGCCCATGAAAGAAGCTGCTTTTGAATTCTTTTCCACCGGGCTTTTCGTTACTTTAGTAGCGATGATCTACGCAAAAAAGAACTCACTTACCTGTATCGGTTATTCCGACTCAATGGATACCCAGTCAGTTTTTTTGAAAAGCTGTCTCAGACACCAGAGGCAACCACAAACCTAAGGCCCTAATGAAGAACCAAGACCACGTAAAATCTACTCCCTGCCCTACATGCATGGCGTCTCCGAAGCGACTGCCTGAAAAATAAACTTGTTTGTCATCTCCATTGAGGACAAAACGGCATTATCCTTGCGCGCAACACTATCCCCAGTTAAATACCCCATACCCAAAGAGCAGCAAACTAACGTACTCTACCGCATTGCATGTGCTAACTGCTCATGCGCTTATATTGGTCATACCAGCCGACGGTTTTGGAAACGTATTAATGAACATAAACTAGCCATCCTTCGACGTGACACTTTGTTACTCATATTTGCGCACGCCCTCGAGTTCGACCATCTCTTCAATTGGGACGGAACCGAAGTGATTGCAGTGGCTAACACCAAACAGGTCTGGCGCTCAAGCACGACCAGCATCAACCGCCATGTCGATCTGGACTCTCATTACGAAGGCCTGCGTGCCCGGCTCACTGACTTGCGCCCACAACCTAACAAGAGCGGCCAATCTCTTCTTGACCGTGTCGAATCTAACCTTCTCGCTACTACCTCCCCTAACACGGCGAACCACACATAAATTCTGAACACGCCCAACATTTGACCACTGACCTCTGTCACATCCGGCATCGACGACAATTATGTTCACAGTCTGTAGTCGCATTTAATCGCAATCCCCCTTCCCCTCCGATACAGGGAGCCCAAACAGTTCCCCCTACTCCGGCCTAAATCCTATCGTAATTATGTGCCCACCCCTCTCGAACCAGTTGGTTGTCTGTCCTGTAGCACAAACTAGTCATGTGACCATTTCACATTCTCCTGTGTTCATTTATTTTGACGACGGGTCGGTCTGACCAAACTTAAAATTCATGAGAACAATTCCATTTTCCGACAAGCCTTTCTACTTCTACATACCAGAAACAGCATAGAGAACGCTGGGGGACCCAATAAGGAGCCGAACCCCTCGTTGCTGTGTCACGCAGCAGCAGAAACATCGGCGAAACACGTGTCTGAGCTTTTATATAGTACCTATGTCGGAAGTGTGGTATAACGTCTTTGCTCTGC